>SEYY01019316.1:95000-102500 GCA_009176605.1 Armadillidium nasatum | reverse complement strand
TGCTTAAAATAAATTTTAAAAAACATACAAACTGTATTTTAAAATACAAACCAAATAAGTAAAAAGACCTCTTTTATTATTATTTGGAGCCTCCTCCTGATAAAACAGAGATTAAAAGTTAAACTTTTTTATTTTTCCAGAAACCATTTCCTCAGAAATTTGAAATTTCTTATTACTGTGAACATTATATTGTTTTTAAAAATATTCCCACTACTATATTGAAATATATTTAATATATTTAAGAAATATATGTCAGTTACTGGTCAAACGATAGCCTAAACATATACTATTGAGATGCCTTCATTTTCAAAATTTTAGAAAATGTTTCATTTACATCTATCTATCTGGTTCGGCTTCCTAAACTATTGCCAGTATTTTTTTACTTCTTAAATAGTTCACAAAAAGGTTTGTTAATATGTAAAGCACAGTTTAACTTGCCAATACGATTCTGCTCCGACCTTTTATGAATAAGTGGTTCTACTTGCCATAGCGGTCACATTGACCGAGAAAGCAATGAGTCATGTATACATCTCCGTGATACGTCCGCTAAAATTTTAATTAGTAAAAGAGAGATTTTTTTTTTTTTATTTTTATAAGTTATCACCGCCTCTCACGGGCAGAGCCCTATTCGAAGAAGAAATTCTTAGCCAAGGGAGACTGAGTTATTTGATTTTCCTGATCAAGTGGATATGCCTACATAGATCATTTGGGTTATGAGAGGGAAATCAGGCTTCGGCTTAGTAGCAAAGACCTATACAGAATGTGGTTGGGACTTGCTGATTCATGTAATTCTTTTAATTAGGTTTTTATTTGTCTCCAATAAATCGATCAATTTAAGCTTAGATCTGAGATCCCACAGATATCCGCATCCGCATTCCTGTAACACTTTCAAACAGAGATTTTTTTATAACTTCTTTTTGGTACTGGTAATTATATTATAATTCTATGTTTTAATTTAGGTAGGACTAAGTACCACAAATTTTTAAAGATGCCCATTTGCAGTTTACAGTTTGTGGATTTTGATTTTAAAACTATATTAGATAATATGATGAAAATATCCATCCGCATTTGCAAATGTCAAAAATTTCTTATTCGATAGCATCAATAATATATTTATATATATAAAAATAATAAATGGAAAAAATATAAAAACAATAAATAAATAAAAAAAGTCTTATAAGTTTGTCGTAGACTAGGATTACATTTTGCAATAGCCACAGCCTGTGTGGTTACGTTTTCAGAGTAAAGAAGGAAAAAAATAATAACCATAATATTATTAAAGTATTTCTTAAAAAATTTATTTTAATGGAATGATTTCAGTAAACATGTAGACCTTTCTCATAATTTTATGTTCTGGTCTTAGAAAACCCAATCGACATTTAAATTATATAAATAAAAAGCCAACCAGATGAAATTTAAAACTACAAAACACTTATTAAAATGTAAAATAATTTCCACATCGTTAGAAGTACCCTTCTCTCCCTTTACAGTAAAAAATAAGTTAAAAAATTATATTTTGAATTGTTACTAATTAGCTACATTGGAATTCTTTATTATTATATATTGTACTTATTGCATATAGGTGAGTAAAATATGAGTATCTTGGAAAAATTGTCTTAAATTGTGGGAATAAGGTTAACACTAATACATTTGAAATAAAAATCATTTGATCCTAATCCCTTTAATCCCTTTAATCCCTTTAATCCCTTTAATCCCTTTAAAATAAGAACATACAAAATTAAATACTTATTTGTTTCTGATCTAAAATTTTTCACATTTTCATTAATATAAAATAACTTTATTAAAACAAAAAAAAAATTTAAATAATTATGTCTTAAATCTTACAGGATAAAGTTTTATTTAAAAAAACTGGAATTCCTCATTATCACAGATTCGTTTTCGATGACGTCATATTGAACGATTCTCCTTTGACTGAAATTTTGTGACGTCACGATGCAATATCGAGTATATCGTTATAAATCTGTGATGTCACCTCAGAGTAAGAAAGCCAAAGGAATATCTTTTGTTGTTTATGACCCCAGGTTTCACATAGTCTCCTGAATTCACTTGAACAATAACTTGCTGCAACTATAATTAATTATTATAATTATTAGAAAAAATGTTTAAAAGGTCTAGAGTAAAAGTAGTTAATCTTTCAACAATTTCAATTAATTTCGACGACAATTTTTATGCTCTTGAGTATGGCCCTTGGCCACTGGCCATATTCAAAAGGTTGCCCACCCCTGGTCAAGTGTAATCTTAGAGTTTAATATTTTTAATGATCAAAACTTTAAAGACACTACCTATCCAAAAGATTACTACTATTAATTCAAATAATAATAATAATAATAGTTTGTTATTAAATACTACTACTAATAATAATAATAAATAATAATAATATTTGTTATAAGTAATCATAATTGTTTATTATTATTATTATTATTTTTTATTATTATTAGTTATTTCTATTAATAGTAATAATAATAATAATAATAATAATAATAATAATAATAATAATAATAATAATAATAATAATAATATTTTATTTATAAATTATCTTAATTATTAATTAATAATAGAGAGAATTAAGTAATTTTATTTTTACCTCTTTTAGTCCAACAACTCCAATTAACCTTCCAATTGCTGTGACGTAAGAATGGTGCAAACCGAGCAATGAAAATATTGAATGAACCTGAACAAGAAAAAGGTTACAAACATTTACTCATTTAAAAATATAATATATATATATATATATATATATATATATATATATATATATATATATATATATATATATATATATATATATATATATATATATATATATATATATATATATATATATATATATATATATATATATATATATATATATATATATATATATATATATCAGAAATTGGCGAATCCGAATCCGATTCGAAGGTTTTTTTCATGGCTTCGGATTCGAGAATTGAAAAAATCGGATGGATATAATATATATATATATATTAAACATTTCACAAAACAAAATAAAAAGGGGGGAAAAATCTGAAAAATAATATAATATATATAAATAAACTAAAAATAAATATGAAATAAAGTTTTTTTTTTTTTTTTTTCGAAAGGAAAAAAAATTAAAATAAATAAATAAAAAAAATTGACCTGGAGTAAATTCGACCTCTCGACGAGTTGATGTGGCGCGGGATTAATTTGACATTTTGTGAAGTCGACCGTTTTTTCCATCTCTCTGTTTTCCCACTCACTTTCCATCTCTTTTATTATTTTTATCAGACGAGTTGTTGGCTGAAACAAAAATAATTCAAATATAAAATAACAATTAAAATATAACTATTAATATTGTTGGCTGTTAAATTTTTTTTAATTTTATTTTTTTTAATTTACTTATTTAGAAAGAGGAATGAAAAATAATTGTAATATAAAATAACAATTAAAATTACACGTAGATAAACGTGTAGATAAATATGTAGATAAACAATTACTAATGCTATGAAACATGAAAAATTAAAATTATAGCTAATTAAATTTAAAAAATATGAAATTTTTTTTTTTAAGAGTCGTCGGATTGGTGCTGTGGTATATAGATTAAAAACATTCGATAAACAAACAAGTTTTGCAATAAAACACGAAAAAATATGGGGGAGATTTTTTGGAAAAAGTTGTTTGAGTTTAGACGAAGGAAGGAGAGTTTCGGAGGATAAACATTGATGTAGGGCGGTGGTGAGAGTTAGGATGTATGTGTGCTTGCGTGTATGAGGGAATTGTGGCAAACATCCCTTTCCTCCCACGAGAGTGGGAAAGGTGAAAGTGAAATAAATAAAATATATATAACCGTCTTACGATTTCTGCCCTGGAGACCCCTGTAAAAGTAATATGTGATGATCTGCTATCCATTCTCAGAAGACTTTTGGCTTTCATGAAAACTGCTAAGGATTGCCTGACACCTCTGTATATATATATATATATATATATATATATATATATATATATATATATATATATATATATATATATATATATATATATATATATATATATATATATATATATATATATATATATATACAATATATATACAATATATATTGTATAAAAACAAAACACGGCTATAGTGTTCTATATATATATATATATATATATATATATATATATATATATATATATATATATATATATATATATATATATATATATATATATATATATATATATATATATATATATATATATATATATATATATAATTACTATTAGTGTAAAGATTAAATTTTCACCTATAAGCTCAAATTTTTTATTAAAAAATTGTATTGAATACATAAAGCAGAGCCGAATGATTCTGTAAATTCTTCAAAACTCAGAAACTTAGAAATATGACCATAAACAGGAGCGTAACTTCTTTTAAACTCAGTAACTTACTTAGAAATATCACCATGAACAGTAGCGTAACTTCTTTTAGAGGCAAATCCAGGCTTATTTGGTTCAAAAACGAAACTCCGCGTCTTCTTCAAGATGCTCTTTTTCGGAAGCGAACCATGGGTCACCGTCGAGTTTGGAGAATTTGGAGTAGAATATTCCTGATTCAATTTGAAAAACAGAAATAGAATTTAATATTTTTTGCCATGAAGGCAATTATTATTATTATTATTATTGGCTGTGGTAGTGGCATTATTAGCAGCAGAAATGGTAGTAGTATGGTGGATGTGGTGGAGATAGTGAAGCTTGGTTGTAATAGAAATGGTAGTTGTAAAAGTGGCGATGTTAGTGGTGTGGTAGAAGCCATGTTATCGATCTTATAATTATAGGATTCAAAATGTCCAGAAACTTTCTTACTTCTTTCTCCTTTTCCTCAACGATTGGTTCTTCTTTCTTTTCCTTCTCCTTTATTAGAGGAGATGAAGGCAAAGGACCCTCAACCTTCGTTACCGAAAACCTAGACGATCTCCTTCTTTGGGTGGGAAGTTTAAAATCTGGAGTATTTGGTATTTCAATGGGTAATCCTACACCCGGAGGGTATTCAGAAACAGGCTCAGGCTCTCCATCAATAGATTGGATGTCTGAAGAAGGTTTTAAGAGAGAAGTGGTTTCTGTTAGGGGAGTTGCTTCTGGGTTTTCATCTGAGGGTTCCTCAGCAATATCCTTTTCAGTCGAAGATTTGAGGTCTTCTGAAGGAGTTTCAGGTTTAGTCACGTGGTTTGCTTTTTCGGTTTTAGTTTCTTGTTCGTTAACGATTTCTGCAAAGAAGTATATCTAACTAACTAACTACTATATATATATATATATATATATATATATATATATATATATATATATATATATATATATATATATATATATATATATATATATATATATATATATATATATATATATATATATATATATATATATATATATATATATATATATATATATATATATATATATATATATATATATATATATATATATATATATATTATATATATATATATTTTTTATTATTAAATGTCTATAAGCAAGAAAATTATGTTTATATTTATCCTTCTAAACGTTTCTCCATCTTTCTCCCCAATCTGTCTTTATCTATTAATAGAATTTACATACCAATTTTCAGATCTTCAGAACCATCAGAAACGTCGTCGTCATAAAGGTGAAGATCTTTTTCAAGCTCTCTATAATATATATATATATATATATATATATATATATATATATATATATATATATATATATATATATATATATATATATATATATATATATATATATATATATATATATATATATATATATAAATAATAATAATAATAATAATAATAATAATAATAATAATAATAATAATAATAATTTTTTTTTTTTTTTTTTTTTTTTTTTTTCCTTTTTCATTCATTGAAGTATGGTATTTTTTTCCTTTCATTAATATTATCTTTTATAAGTTCAATTAATTCTTTTCTGTGAACAGAGCCTAGAAGTATCATTGACTCTGAAAGTAATAATAATAATAATTAATAATAATCATTCAATTATTTATTATTATTATTTATATTATTATTTTTTGTTTGTTTGTTTATTTGTGCGAATAATTCAACATGATTTATATACCTTGGATAAATAGTTATGAAGAAAAGTATAATATTATATACTTTGATTACCGTACATTAGATACTTTTTCTTTGTACGAAATTTCGCCCATTTATGTTCGAATTATTGGAAAAAAATTTAAAGGGCAGCGAAAGTTTTTAGTGTCGTTCTTTTTTTCCTTCTTAATTTGTTTTAATTTAAAAAAAAAAATCTTTTGCTATTTCTGAAACTCAGAACGAATTTCATACAACCACATTCGCTAATATACGGAGGATCTTATGATAAATCCAGCTACAAAATGTAGTTTAGGTTAGGTTAGCTTAAGGCTGTTTATTTGTCAATTATTGAAAACATTAAAATTTTTTATATATATATATATATATATATATATATATATATATATATATATATATATATATATATATATATATATATATATATATATATATATATATTAGACAAGTGATATAAAATAATTAAAATTAATTTAACTAATTAATATAATTAAATTAATTAATTTAATTAATAAAGTTAAATTAATTTTATTAATGTAACTAATAAAGGTATTGGGATAATTACTTGTAGTCTTTTTTCATTTAGATAAAAGTTCACATCTCTAAGGTATTGCTCTATTAGCGGAAGGGAACTTTATAGGAAGTTTTTTCCCTTGGATCTATTTGAGGGATCGAACCAGTGCTTTTAAACACCTAAATCAACAACTTAAAAATTTAAGGCCAGGTTATTTCCCATAATTTTTACTCCAAAGTGCATTTGAGAACGAAAATGTAAAACGTTCACGGACTTCACGAAATTGAGCACCACACTAATTGAAAGGGAATTTTATAAGATTGCTGTAACTTTATATTAAAGTAAACTTTACTACAACTAACCTGCTGAGTCAACCACAGGATATACTCTGAACTTCCTCCTATTTAGTAAAATATTCTTCAACTCATTGTATGTAATACCGTACCAAATAAACTCTAAATCTCTAACCATAAAATCTTCGACGAAGATTTCGTAAGCTGTCGAAGACGAAGATAGGATACTAGGTAAGTAAGGAAGTTTTTTCATAGTAGTGATTGAATCAAAAATGGAAGGTTGAAGAGTTTGAGAGACTGCGTTGGCGACGAATGTAGCAATCTGTCAAGGATTGAACTGATTATTATTATTATTATTATTATTATTATTATTATATTATTATTACTACGCAATTATATATATTATATTTACATAAATTTATATCTACTTCTTTTCATAAAAAATTTACAAGTATTTCTTATTTATATTTTGAAGTACTACTCCAGAGTATAGTTATATAGGGGGTGTTCCACGGTCAAGATTCTTTAATTGTTATTGCCTTACGTTTTTACAGTTTCTAGCTATTTAGCAATTAATTTAAGGGTTGCGGATTTTCAAGATTAATAATGCGAAGTGTCC
>SEYY01019316.1:87500-90000 GCA_009176605.1 Armadillidium nasatum | reverse complement strand
GGATTTGTTTCTAATTGTTAATCTCCATATATATCCATCATTTATGTATGTATGTGTGAATGTATGTATGTGTATGTATGTATGTTTTTTCCTCAGTTGAATTGATTACATAGTTTGCATAGTTTCACCATTCATAAATAAATTAATTATTTCTACAAGATCTTTTGAATCAAAATCTGAGTCACTGGAATCTCACATTTTAAGGAAGATTCCGAGTGGAACAACTTAAGAACCTGCTTCACATTTTTCAGTTACCACTTATTTCGGTAGTAAACTAACTAGTTTTATACAAAACTCCGCTTACATGTGTTCGTATTGTGAGATATCCCCTCTCCCCCTTTTTTTCCGTTTTAATTTTAATTAATTTTAATTATTATTTTAATTTATGTTTTCAAAATATGTTTTTAAAAAATTCATTTGCTAGTTTTGAAACTTCGGACAATTTTCCTACACACAAGCCGTTCGTTAGTGAACGACCAATCTTAAATTAATTTCCCTCTCGGCCTTTAATTCTGGAAAATAATTTCACCTTCTTTTATCTTCTAATTTTATCTCTTTATCTTCTTTTATCATAGTTAAAAAAAAACTCATTCCTGTTATTTTCTTCATTCATCATATAAGCAAGTATAAATTATCGTTCTTAAAACTTTCATAAATTTACCGTATCATAAATTCTCTCTCTCTCTCTCTCTGTCCTCAATGTGCACAAACATAAAACAACAAATAGGTAAGTATCACACTGTATGAAAAGTTATATTTCAAGATTAATCTTACCCCAATAAAGCGAAGAAAAGCAATTCAGGAAGGGCATAAGGTTCTTCGGAATAGAAACTGGTTTTGTAAACGGCAGTGAAATCAGCTGAAATATTTAAATATTTAAGAGATAATAATAATAATAATAATAATAATAATATAATAATAATAATAATAATAATAATAATAATAATAATAATAATAATAAAAACAAACAAACAAACAGATAAATTGATTTAATTCTGAGTTATAGTGCCTGAAACATTACGATTCTAGCTCCCACTCTGGATTTAGCATTTATTTATTTTTTTTTACAGACTTATTAAGCGAAGTACTAATCGTTTCCTTACCATTTTCATTAAACCAAACTGCGAGAAATCTGTGCATAACAGTTCCGCACACAGCAGCGTAGAAACCCCTCCAGTAATTCCGCACAGCGAAATGAACTGCTGTTACTTCAATACTGAAGAGAACACCTATGGAGTGAAAAATATTAAAACGTTTGACCATGGAGTTATTAGATTTACAAAAGTATTAATATATATATTTATTATATAACTGTGACCAATTATTCATTGTTTTCGTAATGCATTCCCATCTGCATTTGAAAATGCAAATTAACTGCATTTTCATTTACATCCCTTTGTGTTGGAAATAGGTTTTGAGAAGTCTAGGATATCTCACCTCCGATAGGAGCAGCAAAAGCAGCTGTGACCCCTACTGCACAAGCAGCTGCCAACATCTCCATATTTCGAGCTTTATCAGCATATACGCCTCTGATATTAGATGTCAGTTTCGTCAGGAGAACTGCTACCATACTAGAGATATGAACAAATGGCCCCTTCGTGATAAAAAAGAAGAGAAAAATATTAAAGTACAAGATTGACTTTACCTATGAATATAATTTAATTGAATTTTATAACAAATAAAATTCTCAAAATTGAAAAAAAGGTTTCTAATTAATGGAAACAATTATTTTAGCTTCTGTTCCTCCTTAATGAATTTTTGTTAATTATTAGAGATTCAGTTTGTATGATAAAGTTCATTATTTCGATCCCTTGGACGAATCTTATAGGAAGAAACTTACTAGAAAAGCTATACTCCTAGAATAGGGCTATGTCCATGAGGAATAGGCTAAAAAAAAAGTTCCCTAATATTTCGGTATTGATTTAACATAAAAACATTTGAATAGTGAAATTGAAGTATTGCAACCCATAACACCCGAAACTTCCAAATATGTGCCTTATATTAAGAATATATTAGACCTATTTTTAAATACTTTCTGATAATTGTGTTATAAGACTAATATATCATTTCTGGTAACAAATATCCCACCTCTTTGCCATAAGGAAGACCCGTTCCCAAAGTGGTTCCAAGACCAATTATTTTGGTGCAAAGAGCCTTAAAAGAGAAGGAACCTTTCATTGGAATCCCTAACATTGCAGTCCTTAGTTCGGGAACACCAGATCCTACAAATGACACACACATATATATATATATATATATATATATATATATATATATATATATATATATATATATATATATATATATATATATATATATATATATATATATATATATATATATATATATATATATAATATATATGTCATACTATTTATGACAACTCACCTGCCGCTTGTGGAGCAATCAATTTGGTCAAACCCGTGGCGAACACGATTAAGAAAACTGGGATGCAAATCCAACCCCAAAATTTTAGAAACGGATCGCTGATCATATAAAA
>SEYY01019316.1:75000-80000 GCA_009176605.1 Armadillidium nasatum | reverse complement strand
GCAACTTATATGTTATCTCGGAATCGTAAAAAATCTATTCTCAGTAGCACCAAAACCTCTTTTCTCCTTAGAAAATGCAATCCCAACAGCAGTTAACTGAAGCTAGAATGGTGGTTTTGGAGCACCTAACCTCTGATCTTTCTAGTATTTCGAATTGGAGCAAGGAAAATTCAATGCCTCAAAAAGTCAACTTCTCCATCTTTCTACTCGACACAATTTTCCACACAACTATGATACCTTCTTTGAAAACACACAACTCAAATCTTTATCTATCTTTAATATTCTCGGTGTTTCTCTTTCCAGTGATCTTTCTTGGAAAGATCACATTACTTCTCTTTCTATACAAGAGGTCAGGTATTCTGCGGCGCTTTCGTAAAATTTTCACACTACTAAAGTTCCTTGTTCTGTATAGGGGTGTTGTTCGCCCCTGTATAGAGTACGCCTCACACGTATGAGGTGGTTCCGCTCATACAACTCTCCTTGAAAAGGTGGAGTCTAGGGCTTTTCGCCTCATCAACTTTCCCGCCCTCACTTTTACTCTGTTTCTTTCTTCCCGTCGAATTGTTGCGTCACTCTCTCTATACTATCGCTATTACAATGGACATTGCTCTTTTGAACTCTCCCCTCACATACCTCCTCCATTGAGAAGAGCTCGTGTGACACACCTCTCTACACATTCTCATCATTTATTTGCCCGACTCTCTGACCCCAGACATAACCGCTATGTTCAGTCTTAGATTTACTCTACTGGTAAAGTCTGGAACGCACTCCATTTATCTGTTTTCCCAACTTTCTTTGACTTTTACATTTTCAAGCGCCGTGTATCTAAACATGTCGGCCTTTAACAACAATGATCTGTTATTTTTCCAACTCCAGTGGAAATTGATAAGCCCCGGTCATTGCCCATCGGAGGATATATATATATATATATATATATATATATATATATATATATATATATATATATATATATATATATATATATATATATATATATATATATATATATATATATATATTATATATATATATATATATATATATATATATATATATATATATATATATATATATATATATATATATATATATATATATATATATATATATAATATATATATATATATATAACTAATGTTAATTAAAAATTATTTTAAGATGAGAAACGTATCCCTCAAGAAAGGCAAAGCCGCGAGAAGCCAAATTTACAAGTTTTGCTTATGTAAGCAGATAACATACTATATATTTCATTTGTTTGTGTGTGTTGAGTAACGGGGGGGAGGGGTTTCCCAATATGCATAAATAGCACTCCACTATGTTCTTGTTTATATACAATAAGATATCAAAAGAGTTATTTCAAGATTACGATAAAATATTAACAATTCATAATTTTGACGTGTTTTGTTGGGTCCGAGGTTGAAGTAAATATCCTCCTAAATAAAGGGAAAATTTCTCTTTGCTTTTAAAACCAAGCATTTCCGACCCCGTGTTGACAAACTATTACAGAACCTCCCCCCTCCACTCCTATATATATATATATATATATATATATATATATATATATATATATATATATATATATATATATATATATATATATATATATATATATATATATATATATATATATATATATATATATATATATATATATATATATATATATATATATATATATATATATATATATATATATATATATATATATATATATATATATATATATATATATATATATATATATATATATATATATATATATATATATATATATATGTGAAACAATTGTAAAAAAATAAATAAATATTTATTAAAATGGGAAATACTCGAATAAAAAGTGAATATGAAAAAATGAAAAAGAAATAAAAATGAATTAATTTATTTAAAAATAAATAAAAAATTTTTTTTTTATTTAAAATATAAAAAATTAAAAATTATAATAAATAATATAAAAAAAAAAACAAAAACAAAAATTTAAAAAGAAAAAAAAAAAAAAAAAAATAATAAAATATATATATATATATATATATATATATATATATATATATATATATATATATATATATATATATATATATATATATATATATATATATATATATATATATATATATATATATATATATATATATATATATATATATATATATAAAATACATGAATTTAAAAAAATACTAGAATGTTATACATGTATGCTATATAAGGATGTATATTATGCATAATCACTGGTAAAGGTTAATTAATATTCAATTTCAGGGGTACTGAGAAACACTTCCGTCTTTTAATATTGAAGAAATAAATGCATGGCACTCGCACATTTATCTTCAGGGAGCTTTACCTATGTCAATCAGTAGGTGGTTGGGAATCTCAAGTTCATTTACCACTACTATTCATTATTCGTAAGCACTAATTTATTAAATTTAAGTATTGATATGAATCGCTTGAATATACACTGTATTTTTTTTTTTTTTTTTAAATTATGGAGCAAGCGAGGAACCCGCAACGGAAACGCTCTCTGAAATCGACTAAACTAAACAAAAGGTTTAAAATTTTTTGAATTGAAAATCTCAACAACACTTACGTATTATCATTCTTTTTCTTCCTTCTCCCTATCCCTCCCCCCTTCCCCCATTACAATTCTTTCTACCTACCCCTTTATCTTTCTTTTCTTTTTGTCCCCAAACCCCCAATCTACATCTTTTTCTTCTTCTTCTTCTATTGAAGAATTACAGGTTTAAAGTTACTACAATATTAACATACATATAATAATACTATTATGATGTAATCAACTAATAATAATAATAATAATAATAATAATAATAATAATAATAATAATAATTATAATAATAATAATAATAATAATAATAATAATAATAATAATAATAATAATAATAATAATAATCAATAATAATACTACTACTATTAATACAATTAATCAATGAATAATAATTAATTAAAAAATTAAATAATAACAATAATAATAAATAATACTACTACTGCTATTTTTTTAATACTATTAATTACTAAATAATAATTAATAATAATAATTAAATAATAATAATAAATAATAACAATAATTTTACTGTTCTTGCTTCATTATATTTATTTATATTTTTTTGCCATTTCTCAAAGGAGCTATAAAAAAATTACCCCAGACTGCTGCTTCATATTTGTGTGTATATGTATGTATGTGTGTATGTGTGTGTATGTATGTGTGTGTATGTATGTGTGTATGAAAGAGCAAGAAATATTTTTCAGATTTTTTAAAAAACAGTTTTGCATTTTGTTTTATAGAATTTTATTTCATCCTTTTTTTTTTATTTATTCATTCATTTTTCTTTTTAATTTTTAAAATATTTGAAAATTGTGCGGAGTTTTAGAAATACTACCAAATTTACATAAAAATTGTCTTTTAAAAACATTTCTATAACCTAAAATAACAATTAAAATTAAAAATTAAAATAAAGTAAACCAATTATTTCCTTTACTCCTAAAATTTAAAAACGAATTTAATTTTTTCCGATCTCTGATAATTCGAACAAAAATTGGCGAAGTTATTATATTTTAAAAAAAATTATAGTAATCTTTCAATAAATATTTATTGTTTTTCTCTATAAAATGTACAAATAAAATTTTCAATCATAATTGTGATTTTAATAATAATAATAATAATAATAATAATAATAATAATAATAATAATAATAATAATAATAATAATAATAAATAATATATAATTATATAATATAAATATATAATAAAAATATAAATATATAATTAATAATAATAATAATAATAATAATAATAATAATAATAATAATAAATATTTATTTAAAAATTTCAAGAAAAATATTTTATTAGTATATAATAACATTTATTATCACTTATTGTATTACTATTTTTTTATTACTATTATTATTACTACTACAACTTATTCTTACTATTATTATTATTCATTGTTTTTATATTTTATTTTTATTATTATTATTATTATTATTATTATTATTATTATTATTATTATTATTATTATTATTATTATTATTATTATTATTTTTATTATTATTATTATTATTATTATTATATATTGTTATTATATTTTATTTTTATTATTATTAATTATTATTATTATTTGATTTTAAACTATTAACACAGTCATGAAATTACTATACTCAAACTTCGGGATATTTGCCCTCTTATTATTTTAAAATCCTTTATGAAAGAGCAAACAAGCTTCGGACTACTATAACTGTTTAGAAAGAAACTAATGAAAGGGTAGCTGGCGACGATGCAAATTTTCCTGCTCTACACAAAGCAAAATATATTCTTACAAAATTAAGGTATACCCTTATACAAGGGTATAGATGCCTCATACAAGGTTGCTGATGCCTCATTCAAGAGTGCTGATTCCTCATACGATGGTGCTGATACCTCATACCATGTTGTTGATGCCTCATACAAGGTTGTTGACGCCTCATACGAGGGTGTTGATGCCTCAAACAAGGGTGTTGATGCCTCAAACAAGGGTGCTGATGTCCTCATACGAGTGTTGATGAATGGAATATAATCCCCAGTAACATTTAGGGATTAGCTCCCCCCCCCCACTTAACTCCTTTCATTTTTGTAAAATATTAAAAACTACACAACTACTAAAGTACTAAAGAGCAGACCCCTATTTGCCTCAGATTATATTATTATTATTATTATTATTATTATTATTATTATTATTATTATTATTATTATTATTATTATTATTATTATTATTATTTTAATTATTATTATTAATTATTATTTATTAATTAATAGTATTATTAATTATTATTAACTAATAATTATCATTATTAGTTATTATTATTATTGCTATTGTTACCTTATCATTAATCATTATTATTATTTATTATTATCATTACCTTATCGTTAATTATTTATTATTATTATTATTATTATTATTATTATTATAATTATTATTTTACCTTTTTTTTTTTTTTTTTTTTTTTTTTTTTTTT
>SEYY01019316.1:67500-70000 GCA_009176605.1 Armadillidium nasatum | reverse complement strand
TTTATCTTGCATATTTATATATTACTTTATTTTGTGTATTTATATATTATTATGGTGAAGTAAATAAAGTATTTCGGAAAAATATTTCAATGTTTCTCACGTATCAGAGATGACTAATTAGTAAAATTTTAATAATTTTATATTCTCTTTGGAGAAAAGAATTCTTTTTAGCATGTTTTTCAGCTTCACGAAGTTTATTTATTTATTTATTTATTTGTTTTATTATTATTATTATTATTATTATTATTATTATTATTATTATTATTATTATTATTATTATTATTATTATTATTATTATTATTATTATTATTACTATTATTATTATTCAAATAAAAAATAAAGAATTTAATAAGTAAAGTTTGCCTTCCTATGACGTCACAATATTATTATTTTTTTTTTTTTTTATTTTTTACCTTTAATTTAAAAATAAACGTCTGACGACAATAGATATTATTATATTATATATATATATATATATATATATATATATATATATATATATATATATATATATATATATATATATATATATATATATATATATATATATATATATATATATATATATATATATATATATATATATATATTATTATTATTTATTTATTTTTAAAAGCGAGATAAAACCAGAATGAGTTTCAAAGGTTAACAATAGTCTATAAAATTTTCTGCTGGGATGAAAATTACATTTAAAATTAACAGGGATATAATTATTTTATTTTTTTATTATTAAAAAAGAAAATAATAATAATAATGATAATAATAATAAATAAGTTTTTATTATTTATTATAATTAACATTATAATAATTATAATTATTATATATATTATTATTATAGTATTATTATATTATTATTATTATTATTATTATTATTATTATTATTATTATTATTAGTAACAGTAATAGTAGTAGTTAAAAAGAAACATTACTATTGCTTCTCATTCCTTATCTATTCATTTTACCAAATTTTTTAAATTACTTTTTCTCACTTTTCTTGCACACAAACACTCTGACACTCTCTCTCACTCTCTCTCTCTCTCTCTCTCTCTCTCTATCCTTTCACTCACACATACACACACGCTTTCAAAAAATTACTGATATTTTTCGTATCTGTAATAGGGATAATGAAAATAAATGATCATCTTTGAAAAGACAACTAAAAAAAAAGTTCTCGTTCTGGAATTCTTTTGGCGATATTTGACTTCTTATTTGGTGATTTCTTTCGAAAAGATCATGTGCAAACTCTCACAAAAGAAGTTTCTAAAAGGTTGGACATTCTGACGACACTTAAGATCTTCTTACACCTCAACAACTACATGGTCTTAGTAGATGATTCGTTCACCCTTGTATGGATTATGCATCATTTATTTAAAGTAGTTCCTCTCCTTCATAAGGTATAATTTAGAACTTTTCAGTTTTTTCCTTATTGCTTTCCTCACTCTCTTTCTTCATTCCCTCTTCTCACTCTCCTTCATCAATCACTTTCTAACCGTCGAGATGTTTCCTTACTCTCCTTATATACCCTTTCTATTACAATAAATCACTCCTGAACTGTTTAGTCGCATACCGACCTACTCTGAGGAGAGGAGGAACTTGTCTTTCTACACAGTCTCATCTATTATTTGTTCTGCTTTCTCTCTCTCTCTCAATATATATATATATATATATATATATATATATATATATATATATATATATATAATATATATATATATATATATATATATATATATATATATATATATACATATATATATATATATATATACTTAAGGAATATTTTCCTTCTAGAAATACAATTGTTATAATATTATTCAATGGAAATAACATAGTATATTTACTATATATTATTATAAGGAAAAACTCCACGCTCGTCAGGTATAAGAAACAATACATCCAATCCCAAAAATATGCTTAATTAATATTTATCTTTAATATATATATATATATATATATATATATATATATATATATATATATATATATATATATATATATATATATATATATATATATATATATATATATATATATATATATATATATATATATATATATATATATATATATATATATATATATATATATTTAAAAGCCAAGCCAACCCTCACATTTTAATTAACTTGAATGAACTAAAGGATTTTGTAATATACCACAATATTAAATAAAAAAACAATAAGTGGTTTGTGCCCGTGAGTAGTGGCAACATGTAAAAAAAATGTAGTTTGAAAGGTTATTTTATTAGAGTTGGAATGGTACTGTTTTAATGGTATTAAAATTACCTTTAAAACCATTTACAAAGCAATGAATGACAAGTGAGAAAATTTGAGCAAAATGGAGCTAAGGAATTTTGGGTTTCAACAAAGAATAGAAGATAATGGAATTGATGAAATAAAATTTAGTTTTAATATGTGATTCCCGAACAAGACTCTGATCATGGCTTTCGTATGCGACAAAATAAAATATACGTAAACTATGGTTGACAAAACAGGGTTTTCAC
>SEYY01019316.1:47500-62500 GCA_009176605.1 Armadillidium nasatum | reverse complement strand
CTTTTTACTCTTTTCTAAAACGTTATGATGAAACGTTGGTAACTTAATTTAGATTCACCAAATACTTTTAATTAGTAAAAATCTTATTCAGTAAACATATAAATTCTCTTACCCCTTTTCCTTTTTAGTATACCATGGACAGTGTTAGGAAAAAAAAAAAAACTAATCTTATGTTTATTAAATATAAATTTCTAAATAAGGACATATAATAAATACACAAAGTATTTTCTTATATTTATTGTAATATTTATAATTCACAAAATATTGAGCATTTAATGTTTCCATAAATTATAAATAAATAAATTAGCAATTATATTATTATTAAAGAGAAAATGTCTATTATATTCACAATCTATATACTTATTATATTAAAGGAAAAATATTAATTGGTATTCTAATTAAAAGTCAGAATTATTGTCTTTAATAAGAAATATTTAAATTGCAATCAAGGCTGCGGAATCAGATATTTCTTTGACCGTGGCGGCGATAAGGCCCCCGCAAACCCTCCGATGCAGGGGCGGGGGGCCCCGACAAGAGACTCTTGTGCTAGTATAAAAAATCTTTAAAGATAAAACAAAGCAGTTACAATATATTATATATGAGGATCCATAGAAGTTCTTTCTGGGGGGTCCGACGACCATAGCCCCACCACTATTAGGATTCATTTTAAAACTGCCTAGTTTCAGTTCCGGACTTTATTCTTTTACAGTAAATTTTTTGGTTCCACCTCTGTCTCCACTCAAAACCTCGTAACTCCCCCTCCCTCTCCCCAACCCTGAATACAATAATTATATAACTTAATTTATTCATGAAAAAGAATATTCTATTTTATTAACTGAGTAGTCTTTACAAATTTCGCGAATAGTTTTATGATTTTTTACATCACAGAATATGAATCTACACCACAGACCTAATTTCGCTATCGTTAACACTAATCTACAAATCAGGTAAAGTTCCATTACAGGTCATGTAAAAATTAAAACATTAACGTCAATATGATCATTTATACAGAAAATAAGTGGATCGAAGCCTTTCACTAGAGAAATCCGCTACATTCATTCAAAAGTTCCCAAACTATTATATTAATATCTGAGATTGAAGAATTGCATACTTAATTCTACATAATAGTTTGCAAAAATATTTACATCAATAACTACATACTATCATCACAAGTTTAATAATAAAGGTTTTAATCAACATTACATGAAAATAATAATAATAATTATTTGAACTTCTGGAAAGGATGAGAAAACATGTAAATAATCCACAGTTACAAAAGAATACTTACGACTACTATTTACATTCAGATTAAAAATTCAGATAGTAAAGAGAGTCTTTGCAATTTATATTATAAAATGCAGTACTTTATACTAATAAATGTCTTTTCTAGTATGTATAGTACACATACTAGTAGTGCACCACAAGAAAAAAATAGAACTCTTAGTCTAATTAACAATTTAGTAATAAAAATTACTAGAACAAATTAAGTAAAGAAACATCGCTACCTAACTCGAAATTTCTAATTATTCAGTTTGTAAAGATAACTTCGTTTGACTTATATCACTTACAAACGTTTGTATATTTATATTTCTTGTTAAAATAAAACTTGTCATGAACGTGTCATTATATGTATAATTTTTCAGGATATGAAAAAGTTTGTCATGCATATGTCAATAAAGTTTTTTTTTTCTTAATACCGAAGAAAAACCATTTAAGTTAATCTGAAGTCTAAAAAGTTTCTTCTTTAAAAAAAGGAACGAAATAATGAATTCTTTGTCCATACCACCACTCATTCTGATCATGCATGTATCAAAGTAGTTCTTTTTTTTCAGGATACTGAACAAAATTCATTTAGATCAATCTGAGATCTAAGAAGTTTCTTCTTCAGAAAAGATGTACAAAACCATGGGTTTTCTGCCCATGCTACCACTCATTCTGTCTTACAAAAGATTAGAGGGTCAAAATGAAGACCCAAACCCATACAATTTAAAATATAACAGATGCAGATGACACTAAAATTGTACATTATAAATCGTAAAGACAAGATAAGTGACAACTAAATAATCACAAATAACTACAAAGCTTATATAAATATTCTAAAAATTGGGTATTCCCTTTCAAATCGGATTCATGATACTTAATTCATTTAAAAAAAAAAGACTCATAAGACTACTAGCAACCTTACCTAAAACAAAAGGTTGAGTAATAACATAAATTTCAGCAACTTTAACGAACTATTATTAGCATTCTGAATAATAAAATTACTAATTTTAAAAAAATTATATTTCCTATTCCTATTTCATGTCACCAACAATTTTGAGATATAATTTCAATTTCTCAATATAATTGCACACATCATTTTAAATATCACTAATGATTTGACTTCACAATAAAGAAAAATACATCTAAAAACATTCTTCAAAAATTATTCTATTTCTTAAAAAAATTCCTTTAAAATTTTTACTCTAACTTGAAAACCTTTAAAACTGCAAACATTTCACCAAATATAATCAGACTGATCAAGGTCTAAATGGTTGTGGTAATACTACCTAACTGATCGATCAAGGTCTAACTGGTTGTAACATCACCTAATTTAAGGTTCTGGATGCAACTGACGCCTGACCTATCCTTATCATTACATTACTGATCATGATGCATGAATTTGATAAAAAAAAAAAAAAAGGTTTAAGAGGTGAAAACGTAAGAGTATTTGGAATTCACTATGGCAGCATTAATTCTAAAAAAAAAAAAATATTTTCAATTTACAATTTCATCTTGGATAAATTACGAAAATATTTTGACAAACTAAGTAACCTTTAATGCATATCAGCTGCCAACATTTCCAACTCTTGATTCACTGAAATTTTAATAAAATCAGTTTACAAGATACTAAATGTGTGTTATTATATGTACAAAAATATTATTAAAATATAAGAAATCAGAAAATTAAGATTAGTAGAAGATACGATTTAACCTGTCTTTTATCGCTTTATTTTTATTATTTATTATTATATAATATATATAATATATATATATATATATATATATATATATATATATATATATATATATATATATATATATATATATATATATATATATATATATATATATATATATATATATATATATATATACAATAAATATTAAAATTAAAAAGTAATAAAGTGCTAACAATATGAATTTGAAATGAATAAACAGAATATTTATATACAAAGTTTTAAATCTTTTCTTCCCTTTTAAATAAGAATTTACAACTGAAAATTAGAGTCAACGTGGGGTAAAAATATGAAAAGAAGTCTAAAGGTTATCTTTCAAGAGAACACTACACTATAAATGAATATATGAATTTTAAAATGAAAAGTTGTCTCAAGTTTATCTTTCAAGACAAACACTACATTATAAATGAAAAGAAGTGTCAAGTTTATCTTTTAAGACAAACACTTCACTATAAATGAAAATATGAATTTTAAAATGAAAAGTTGTCTCAAGTTTATCTTTTAAGATAAAAACTACAATATAAATGAACATATGAATTTTAAAATGAAAAATAGTGTCAAGTTTATCTTTCAAGACAAACACTACATTATAAATGAAGTGTCAAGTTTATCTTTCAAGACAAACACTACATTATAAATGAAGTGTCAAGTTTATCTTTCAAGATAAACACTACAAACAAACACAACATTATAAATGAAGTGTCAAGTTTATCTTTCAAGACAAACACTACATTATAAATGAAGTGTCAAGTTTATCTTTCAAGACAAACACTACATTATAAATGAAGTGTCAAGTTTATCTTTTAAGACAAACACTACACTATAAATGAAAATATAAATTTTAAAATGAAAAGAAGTGTAAAGTTTATCTTTTAAGATAAACACTACACTATAAATGAACATGGGAATTTTATAATAAAAAGGAATATATGAACTTTAAAATATTATAGAACTAATGTTTAAATATAAAAATCTATAAGGATATATATTTTTAAAAATAATTCTACTGTTAGTAAATAAATACTATAAAATACTAAATACTATTTTTAAGTACTGTTTTTAAGCGCTTACTGTCTTCGTACTAAGTATAAGATTTTATATATTAAGTAAAAATAAAATAGTTCCAGTGTTAATATAAAATTTTTTTACCGACCCAATCCAATTTTAACTTTCCTTTTAAATATAAAAACGTAATAAAATTCTACTCGTTACAAATTAATTCAAAATCAACAATGTAATAATACCAATATTGTCTTTATCTTTTTTTAGCTAATTCTTATCATACAGAAATGATTCATTATATATATATATATATATATATATATATATATATATATATATATATATATTATATATATATATATATATATATATATATATATATATATATATATATATATATATATATATATATATATATATATATATATATATATAATATAAAATAACTACAAATTAAAAAATCCAAAAATGTGCTTTATATCACCTATATATAACGCTCATTTTTAAAATTTTTTGATGTATGGGCTTTAAAACTCATATAATAATATGTTTACCCTATGTTTAAACCCAATAAGACTATCAAGAGCATCTGATATATATATATATATATATATATATATATATATATATATATATATATATATATATATATATATATATATATATATATATATATATATATATATATATATATTATAATATATATATAATATATATATATATATATAAATATAACATTTTTTTTTTATTATTAATAGAGCTAAAAACCTAAAAGAAATAAAAAATAAATTTATAATAATATAATAATAATTAATAGTAAATAATAATAATAATTATAATAAACAAAAAGTAAGTGAACTATGAAAAAAGAAAACCCGTAGAAGATATTTTTTTAAAAATTGAAAAAAAATTTTAAAAATTTATTAAAAAAAAAAAAAAAAAAAAAAAAAAAAAAAAAATATTATATATATATATATATATATATATATATATATATATATATATATATATATATATATATATATATATATATATATATATATATATATATATATATATATATATATATATATATATATATATATATGAGATTAAAAGAAAAAAAAATCTACCAAAACAGCAAAAGAGAGTAAATTGTAATTACTTATGTTTGGAGAGAGAAAAAAAAATGAATATCCCTGTCAGAAACGATAAAAACAAAAGTTCTAATAATAATAATAATAATAATAATAATTATATAAATTAACTGGAGCCTAAATTCGATGATTCTTCTCTATTACTTGGCAAAGGGCTTTCCCGCCTTTCTTTCCTTTCTGAAGTAGTTGGACTTGAGGAGGAAACACTCTGGGGATCTGGTTTAGGGAAATCTCCCAAGTTAGTTTCCTCAATTGCCCTCCGGAGCTGGAAAAACAAATGTAGGAAATTTAATTCTTGTAAAATAGTTTATAAAATAGAAGATATCAAAATATTTATATATAAAAACATGAAATTAATTAAGGAAAATATCAAGAACATATGATGGTCTTAAAAGCAGATAAAATTACCTTTAAATCTATTCTTCTTCTAGTTAAAAAAATTAAATGTAAAGTATGAAAAAGAAAAAGTAAAAAAAGTAAAAGTTAAGACTCACCTCTTTAAGAGCAACAACACCAATTAATCTCCCAATAGCTGTTACATAAGCATGATTTAACCCCAACATTGAAAACAAAGAATGAACCTAAAAGAATAAATATAATCATTAACTGGCATTTAAAACATCATAAAACCAGATCTAAAAGTTCAAATAAAATACCAATTACAACTAACTCTCAACAGAGTCAAAACAATAAGAAAATTTATTTATAAAATTAAAAAATAAAAAAAAAAAATTTGAAAGTTTTGGTTTTCAAAGAAGTAATTCCTACAAAACGTTAAAATACAAATTATTATATACAATGTCCAAAAATATTTATAATAATATGGAACTACAAATGCTAAACAACAGGAGCAGGAGCTAACACACAATTTTTTTTATTTTATTATTTTTTTTATTTGTTCCAAACCTACCCAAATCATCGTGGTTCCGTCTTATAATATATATATATATATATATATATATATATATATATATATATATATATATATATATATATATATATATATATATATATATATATATATATATATATATATATATATATATATATATATATATATATATATATATATATAATGTACCTTGAGTAACGACGTCCTTTCAACAAGTTGAAAAGGTGCAGGATCGATGTGACATTCGCTAAAATCTACTTTTTTATCAAGTTCTTCCTCTTCCCACAACCTCTGCTGCTCTTTAGTCTTCTCCAGGAGAAGCTCTGTCGTCTAATAATAATAATAATAATAATAATAATCAGAGACAGTAAGAAGACATGGGTTTGCAAATGATTTTTCCAATAATGCTTCTAGCTATATATATATATATATATATATATATATATATATATATATATATATATATATATATATATATATATATATATATATATATATATATATATATATATATATATATATATATATATATATATATATAATTACTATTTGTGGCCGGTGCGAATTCTGTGGGGTAGAAGACGGTGGTGTTGAATGTTGTAATTTCGTAGTACTTCTAGTCTCCAATTTCGGTAGAGTTCTTTTGTTTATTACTGCCTCGATAGTTTGGCGCAATCTTATATATATATATATATATATATATATATATATATATATATATATATATATATATATATATATATATATATATATATATATATATATATATTTATATATATATATATATATATATATATATATAATATATATATATATAGACGTGTGGGGTGGGGGTGAGTTCCTACAATAGTTAAAAAGAGGTATGGGCTTCAAAAGATTGAGAACCCCTATTTAGAAAATGGCAATACCAAAGACTTGAGAAATAGCTTGAATAGCTTAAAATTTCTTGTAACAAAATCTCTTCCATAATAGAATCATAACATTTAGAATCTACATAAATATTCACACAAAATAATTATGCAAATATTTTAAATTTTTCCTTACTTTGAATCTCCATGAACTGTAGCATATGGCGTGGGAGCTGGAGATATACAAGGCGACGTAGCAGAAGGATGGAGTATAAAACTACGAGTCTTCTTTAAGATACTCTTCCTTGGCAATGAGTTGCTCTGCCATGTGTGAGTTCTTTTCCGTGGAACGATTACCGGCTCTTCGACAATCTAAGAAAATGAACCACTTTATAAGCTGATGTCAATAATCAACTGTAAACGGAATTTTAACATTGTATTTTTCACAATTAAAGGTTGACAAAGTGACTTGTTCTACCATTTTGAGTAAATAAGAAAAATTAAATATATTTTATTGACGTACGGGAAAAGGAAAATTTAGCTGGTTACTTATTAAAAAAAACATTTAACAAATTAATGATGATTGAACTGGAAACGAACTGAAAAATATAAAGATAATTGAGCTTAAATACATTTCAGAATACTCATTCGTTACAAATTAATGTCAAACATACTAAAGAAGGAAAACAATTATCACTACAACTCTTTCAAGGCTTATCTTGGTTCTGTAGCCTTCAGCCAAGCGCCAATCTACTTTCACTACGAGCGTTAAGGGAGGAGTCCTCCCCTTCTTCTATAGTCGAATTATTTGTAATTGAAGAGAAATTATCCTGATATTTCTGGCTTTGCATGCTCGTAATAAAACCATCCCACTAAAAGTGATTTCTATATATATGCAAACCCGAATGTAATTTCTTTATACTTAAATAAGCAGTAATGTTAAAACAAGAATAACAAAATCAAAGCTATTTTAATACTTCTAAGAACTTTTAAAACATTTTTAAAACTAAAAAACTTAACTAAGAATGGAAAAATTCACTTTCTTTTGCAAACAACGGTATAAGTGTACGGTAAAGCTGCAAACATATAAGCAAGTAGGTAATGAAAAATGTCAAATCAAGAACATTCAAACAATACGTTGAGTGTCCATCAAAATTTTATGCTACTGAAAATATTTGACTTAAAAATATATAGAGGAATTAAGAAGAAAAAATAATCAAACCGAGCAACAATTCCAATATTAAAATACGAGTTATTAATTACCTCGACAGCGTCCACCTGAAGTGTAACTGAGGATTCTATTTTATTTGGAGTTTCGACTTTTGTTACAGCGAATCTAGAAGGTTTAAGCCCCTCATTCGAACTTTTAGTAACAGTTGAAGTACCTTCTTCATTTGCTGGTACAAAAGATTCGGCCGACTGAGTCACTGTTATTGATGGATTTAAATCTAGTCTCATTGGAGGTCTAGATTTGGCTTTGGGAACTCTTTCTTGTGGCGTGGATTCCTCCGAAGACGTTGATGAAGGTTCAATGTAAGACTTTTCCAGGACTGCTCTCCCATCTGATGTTGTAGGTGTTGAAGTTGAAAATGGGTTTGGTGGCGAAATTGCTGCATGTATAGATATTAGCCTTATTAAATAATAATAATTAATAATAATAATAATTATAATTGAAATAAGTTATACATACCTGCAGAGCCAATGCCAGTAGGTGCCAAAGCTGTCATTCCAATAATAGGCAAAGCTGAAGTAACGGCACCTCCACTAGATGGTCTATCCTTTGGAAAAAGTTTTTCCTTAAAATCATTTTCTCGTTTCTTTTCCTCGAATTCGGACAGTTAAAGCCCTAATAAACAAAAGTTAAAAATTATTTCACCTACATATACATTATCGTGTTCTGTAGAGGAAAAATACAAGCACATAACACCTATTATAATGTTTAAAAGTTATTCAATAATCTGATTCCAAATTTTTATTATTATTTAAATGTTAATAAAGTTACTATGCAAAGTAAGGCGGAGGTAGGCTTATTTACAGCTCACTACAGTAAAATGAAAAAACAATCCTAAAAAAAAAGTAGAGTAGTATTTATTCGTTGATTTTCACAAAGGAAAAATAGAAGAAACTAAGAGAAAGTGAACAATGGCAGATTCAGAATTTGTAGGAAAAGGTAAGAAACACAATAAAATTAAATTATAACCAGTATAATTTCATTTTAAAGTGATGAACCGGTGGTTATCTCGTAATTAATCCATGGAAACTTCTTTCAGTGTTGCGTAAGTTTATCGTGCCCACAACTATTAAATAAATCGGTAAAACATTAATAAACTACAAGAAGAAAGAAGAAATGATAGTGTTTCTAGTTTTTATCACACACTAAGTGGAAAAGACCCAGGAGCAACACAAAACTCACCATATGAGAAAAGGTACAAATGCGACTGAATGTACATAGTTCCACACGTTAAAGGATCCCTTCAAAATTAGCGACCTTTAAAACAAACATTTTTTACCCAAATAAAGGATCATTTTATAATGGTATGAGATTGAAGAAAGATCTTAAGGAGGGAAACCATGGGGAAAATATTTGTCAGATAAGTGCTAAAAATTTAAGAACAAAAAGTGGCACATACAGGCAATAGGAAAATTAAGACAACAATCATGGCTACTCTGTTAAACGTCCCAATGTTGGGATATTTATTAATGAACATAGTTTTAAGAAGAAAAAATAGGTAAGAAAAGTTCAAGTAAAAATATTTTAAAGAAAAGTATTACAAAAAACCTAAGCACAAACAGTCTATCGATTCAGACTTAATCTTATTGAAAGGAATAACTAGCAGATGCGCCTAAAATGAAAAATGAAGAAAATCAAGATAATTGCAATAGTAAGACATAAAATGAAAAAATCAGAAATTTTATAGAGGTTATATCTAGCACGTTACAATCTTAAAATTTCATAAATTCAATCAAAACGTATTATTCACTTGATTCATGTAACAATACTAGGCACCATAAAAAAAAAAAAATAATAATCGAAACAAAGTTGCGGTGGTGCCGGCTCAGACCGACTCCGATTTCATTTTAAAACACCTACTAAGGCTCCACCATTTTAAATATCTATGGCTCTGCTTCCAAGACCCATTTATTTTATAGCAAAAAATAAATACGTCTTCGGCTCTATACAAAATCTTGCAACTTGGACTCGGTTCCGCAGTCCTGAGTTGAAAAGAATTTTCGTTAAAAAAAGAAGAAAAAGAAAAAAAGAAACACTATACTTACAAATCTGCTGCATGTTTCCATTTATTAATAATCTTTGTTCTTCGGTCTCGACCGAGATGATCTTCAATCAACGTTATTAATTCTGATCTCTGAATAGAGCCAAGCAGCACCATGGATTCTTAGGAAGAAAGATATTAACTTTTACAAAGTTTTAAAACTACCACTCCATCTAATAAAAAGCACAAATTTTCAACCAAATTTTTAAAAAATCTCTAACAGTGGATTTGTAAAAGATTCATATTCTTAATATTATTTCTCATTAATTAATGTTTAGCTTGAAATTAACAAGACGTATCATTCATATTTTAAAAAAGAAAAACTTAATTAAAAATCAATTCCCATATACTTTTACTGCACCATGAATTTCATCTAAGCCTCCATAAAGTTGGACTCAAAAAACTTTTTTATATTTAATTAAACCCAAGAGACCCTTACCAGGGTCTCCTTTCCATATTCATGGAAAAATTTACATTTATTTTGACTGGGTTAACTAATTAAAGTCGTGAATTGAATGTGCCCTCTGGCAAAAGGCGTACTTTAGCAAACTACAAATGGTATTTTACTAACTAATTATTAGTAACACTATTGGAAATGATCAAACTGAGAAACAAAAAATTGCCAAAACTGAATAATAATAACAATAAAATAATTAATAATAATACTAATAAAAATAATATTTTTTTCTACCTGGAGAATCTACAAGAGGTAGAGAACGGAGTTTCTTGTTATCAACGAGAATTCTTTTCAAATCCCTGTAAGTTATTCCGTACCAAATGTATTTGACGTCCCGAATCATGAAATCCTCTACATAAATATTATATGCCCCCGAGGTAGACGTCAAGATATCTGGCAAGTATGGTAGCTTTTTTATCTTGATAATGGAATCATAAACAGAGGGTTGCAGCAACTGTGCAATGCCGTTGGCAATTAAAACAGCAACCTTAAAAATAATAAACGAAAGAGGGTTAAAACTTTTATTTTTAAAACAGCAATGTAAAAATCAAAACAAAATAGAGTAAAACTTTATTCTTAATATTTAGAAGTTCCATTATAAAGCCAGAAACCTCTTCAGTAAAGAAATTTCGTCTTAAAACCCGTGAAGATACAATTCACAATTGATAACTCTTCATAAACAATGAAGATAATTTAAGTAACCTGTGTTATTCTTATAACCAACTAAATTGATGGTACCTAATTATATCAAGACTTAAAAAAAATTAAATTTATCACTTTTGAGTTTATTAAATCAATAATTTTTGGGTAAGACTACCAGAAATGACAAACTGAACATAAATAATAATAATAATAATAATAATAAAACCTTTATAAAAATAAAATAAAAAAAGAATTTACCATAACAGGAAGAATATGAGTAATCTGCCCGGTAAGTTCAAATACAATAACGGATGTTGAAATGGTGTGAGTTACTGCTCCTGCAAATGCTGCGGCTCCTACGATAGAGTATCCTCCTGCAGAAGAAACCTTACTTTAGAGGTACAATTCAGTAATTCCCTTTACAACAACAAGAGCAATAACGAAAAAAAAGATAAAGACTTCAGTTAAGCACAACATCATTCACTCAATTCTTACCTGGAATTATATGATGTTGAAAACCACCGTAACTAAGGCCCGAAGGGAACATAACTGCCATAAACTCCCCAACAATTCTTCCCATAGCAGCTCCAATTTTGAAAACAGGAATAAATATTCCAGAAGGAACTGGCAGAGTACTCGCTACAACACTCCCACAAAACTAAAAGTAAAAACCACGACAAATTACAAATCTAACTTACAGACAAAAATGTTGAAAACTATAGAATAATTAGTTCCTTTTATCAAAAGCAAGATTCAGATTCTAGACTTTATTAATACAATTAATCTTGAAGCTAAAATACAAGAAACAAAAACATCTGTTAACTATGCTCCAATATCAACATGAAAAATTCACATACATAATACTAATCCAAACAGGTGAAACTTGTAACTTGCAAAACACGTTACAAACATAAACCCATGACAAGGTAACGTAAATCAGGTTACAAACAAACTTTTAGTGTGTTGAGAACTTACTGTGAAGACAATGTAGACAAACAGATTTACAAATATATTGGTCCAAGGTGTTCTCCAATTTTCAATAATCTCAAATTCGTAAACATTTGGATTTTCTTTAGTCCAAGTAATATTACTAAATAGTTCAACAACCTGGAATTTAATGAACAAATATAAAATATATGAAAACTATTATTTATGCATATATATATATATATATATATATATATATATATATATATATATATATATATATATATATATATATATATATATATATATATATATATATATATATATATATATATATATATATATATATATATATATATATATATATATAAATAACTGATACAAAATGTCCGGGTAACCAAAATATTGCAAATTATCTCTATGATTTATATTCATAATTAACAGAAAATTATTCTATAAAATGTTACACGAAGATTAGCATATAACCTTAATTGAAATTTTCTTTCAACAGAACATGTATAATGCATAATACAAAATAAAATAAGATTCAAAAGAAGTAAACAAAGAAAGCCCATGTTTTCATATGTTCATGCATGATTTCCAAACATTTAAAAACGTGTTAAAACGAGAGCTAACATCGATGGAAGTAACCGGCCTTAGATAGATCTCAATGCTATTTAATCATTCAAATTCAATATATTCATTTTATAATCAGCAGATCAACAGTAAAAAAAAAAAGCTACCCAGTAAATCTCTTAAAAAATAAAACTAAAAATATGCATAAAATACACAATCTTTACTTCTAAATAATATTAATGATATAATTAATTTTTCACACAGGTTATCAAAATGATACAACTCTGCAAGGGAAACTGCGATCATATGTATTTGAGCATTATATAAATTTGAAAAAAATAACAAGAATAAATAATAGAATAATTGCTAACAAAAAATATAATAAAGAGTTTTCAAGTTCCACAATCAAATATGACAATGAAAACAAAAATTTCTTTTCAATTGTGTTAGTAAAACTTAAAACAATCTTCACACGGTGTTAAATATTTAGAAAACAAAAACCATTAATTGAAAATTTAGCTTATGCAGCAATAGATATACACAAAATACTTTGTTCATCAGAAAGAAATATATATTAATTTACATTCTAATAAATCATTTTATATACATCCAAAACAATAATTCCCTTTATTTATTTTTTTTAAAGGGAGAGAAATGTACAATAAAAAAACTTCTAAAGAAGAAAAAAACAAAAGTTAAATTGTGGATGAAAGACCAAGAGAAAAAAAATGTAAAAAAATGATAATGAAAATGTAAAAAATTATAAAAATTGATTTCACATACTTTAAATACATCTTACAAATCCTCAAACACAACTAAAATTAAATTAATTCGTTTCTAAAAAAATTAAAGGAAAAAAATTTGGAAAACAAAAACATTTAAGTTGTTAAAATAAAAAAAATTAAGGTGAAAATTTAAAATAGGAAAAAAGAAATTCATTTTCTGACCTGATGGTGAGTAGTTAGATGAGAAGCAATAAATTGTCCCAGAAATGGTGGAAAGAGAAGGGTAAGCAGAATAAGAGTTACAGTCACTGGATAAAGAAACTGGCTAAAGCAATAATAATAACAATAATAATAATAAATAATAATTATAATATCATGCTCTACTAAAAAAATAAAATTAGAAAAATATAATAGCTACTAATGAAAAATTAATATCTACAAATACGAAAATGTTTCAATGAAAATTTAAATATAAAAAAAATACGACCAAATTATGAATTTAATAATAATAATAATAATAATAATAATAAAACAATAATAATAATTCATTCTGATCGAAAATCATGAAAAACATAAAATTCCATGCTATATATATATATATATATATATATATATATATATATATATATATATATATATATATATATATATATATATATATATATATATATATATATATATATATATATATATATATATATATATATATATATATATATATATAAACTTTATTACAACTTGTACGATATGGCTAAGAAGAGTTTCTCTCTCGAGTATATCAGTATACCTCTAAACTTATAATTATATTATTGATAGATTAGTTAAGAGTTTTCACTCCAATTTCAGCTAATTTACTAATAATAAAATAGTAATACTATGTTTACATTCTATTCTTTCAACTTCATTCTTTTACATGGTAGTTTCAATCTCCTATTTAGGTTTTTTTTGTTCGCAATTTGGACAAATGTTCTTGTCCTACATGTTGAGAGTCGTATTCTTCAAAGCAAAATTATTTAATTATTACTTTTAAATATTCTAATTATTATTTTCATTTTTGAAAATTGTTGAACTATAACTTCAACACCTCGACTTCTCTAGATAATACTCTATCAACCCTTAGTTGTAGGATTAGACGGGGGCCTTATATGTGATCACACCCAACCGCACCAAAGGCAAATAACATTGCACTCAACAACACCTTTATATTTTTACAACCGCACCAAACCAGTAGTAAGCTAAAAAAGTATTCAGACCGGCATCGCACAACGTCGGTAAATCGCCAAACCAAAAGTTTCTTTCACTTAATTAAGTTTCTATCTCTTTTTTTTTTTCATCCAGATATTCACCATTTCTTTTCTTCCCGAAAATAGATATCTCGTAACACCCTTAAAAATTTCCTTTTGATAAAACTGTTACTTTCTCATACTTGAGTTTGTCAAATAACCAATCCCATTTTTAATTTTAATTATAAATATAATTTTTTTTTTTATACACATGCCACTACTCACAATAATAATAATAATA
>SEYY01019316.1:35000-42500 GCA_009176605.1 Armadillidium nasatum | reverse complement strand
TATATATATATATATATATATATATATATATATATATATATATATATATATATATATATATATATATATCAAACCTCCAATTGGAGCGGCGAATGAGCAAGCGACTCCTACAGCACAAGCGGCTGCCAGCATCTCCGAATTTCTGGACTCATTCTCGTAGATCCCCTTGAAGGACGTGACGGCTCTGGAGAGGAGAGTTGCCACGATGCTAGCTATGTGCACGAAGGGACCCTGTAGGAGGGGCAGATAAGGAGAAATCACAGCAAATACAAAAGAAGGAAAAGAGAAATACGAAAAGATGATAATGGTGGTGATGATAATAATAATGATAATAATAAGGCTGATGATGATAACATTGATGATAATAATAATAATAATAATAATAATATAATAATAATAATAATAATAATAAAAATGATGATAATGGTAATAATAATGATAAAAATGATGATAATGGTAATAATTTTGATAAAAAGGATGATAATGGTAATAATTTTGATAACGATGGCAATAATAATAATGGTGGTAATAATAATAATTATGATGGTAACGACAATAATGATGCTAATGATAATAATATTAATTATAAATAATTACAATGACCCATGACGACTTTGACCTTCGCTTTTTTCCCTCTTGTTTTAAAGAACATTTGGCACTTTTGGCACTTTTGGCATTGTGCCTCTTTGTCCTAATTGACGATAAATTTATTGCTTTTCTTTTCAATTATATAACTTTTCTATTTAAGTTCTATTTATATATATATATATATATATATATATATATATATATATATATATATATATATATATATATATATATATATATATATATATATATATATATATATATATATATATATATATATATATATATATATATATATATATATATATATATATATATATATATATATATATATATATATATATATATATATATATATATATATATATATATATATATATATATATATATGACTATAAATTGGTATAAAAGTCTTTTTTCATTAAATTATTTTTATTTTTTTTTAATAATTAATAAAAATAATAAATAATAATAATAATAATAATAATAATAATAATAATAATAATAATAATAATAATAATAACAAAAACTAACAAAAACAATTTAACTATATAAACCAAATTTGTGACCAAATTTGTACAATAGAAATAAGTAACTCACTTCTTTTCCCAAGGGTAACCCCGTACCCAGGGTCGCTGTTAATCCGATGGTTTTGGCAATAAGAGTTTTAAATGTTAAATATTCTTTTAGAACCACACCTCTTAATATGGTCTTCATTTCTGGGATGCCAGACCCTGTTTGCATATATATATATATATATATATATATATATATATATATATATATATATATATATATATATATATATATATATATATATATATATATATATATATATATATATATATATATATATATATATATATATATATATAAAATACTGGGTTAACTACTGAAATGGAATTACTATGAATCATACTAAAAGGATCATAGCAAATTGTGGAAAATATTAAGGCGACCTTTACTATTAAGACTACAACAATAATAATAATAATTAATTTGATGGCTAATAATAACCATAATAATAATAATAATAATAATAATAATAATAATAATAATAATAATATGAAGATAAATAATACTACTACTAATAATAATAACAAATATGATGATTAATAAATAATAATAATAATAATAATAATAATAATAATAATAATATGATGATGATGTTGATAAAGATCAATAATAACAACATTAATAATAATAATAGTAATAATAATATTATTAATAATAATCATACTGAATAAAAAATTGTGTGTAATGAACTTATATATTTGGAGGTGAGTGAAGTAGCTAACCCAATATATTAGAATGAAACATTCCTTAAACAGTAATTCAATAAGCAGCATTACTGTTAGCAAATCATTTTAAACATTTTCTTAAAAAATATTTTTTAAATATCCTAAATTAATATTTAAAATAAAAAAATTGTTAATTTATGAATAAACAGTGAAAAACGGGAATACAAAAATCATTTTGAACTTTGCAATATTTGTTATTAAAAAAATTAAACATATGAACATACTAGAAATTATGCAAAGGTTGTAACAAGAAGTTGATAAAATACAATATTCATACACTTGTTTAACGACAAAAGATTGGTATGGTAATGTTATAAATGTTAAATAGGTTTTAAAGCATACAAAATACTGTAGTAGTTAAATATAAATTGGTGGACATTTAACAAAAGGGAATGCAACTCTTTCTAAAAACTATTCATCAACGAAATTTCTAATGGGAACAGTATTAGTACTGCTGCTGAACTATGAAAATTACAGTGCGTTAAATGTCAAAAAAATTTTTTTTTTTTTTTTTTTTTTTTAAATCAGGCAAAAATAATCTCTCTCATTGTGTGGAAATTAAATCGTGCTTAGATATGTAATTAAATGGGCTTTATTAAAGTTCTGTTCTACCAGTAGGATATAATTTGTAAAAGACGGTATGATCCCAGTTTAAATATTTCTGCTTTTTTTTTTTAGAAAAGCTTACGAATATTTTTAGTAAATTAATATATTCATTTTTTTTGTAGAACTCGGGTCGGTCTGAATTTAAATTTAGATTTATTATCGAAAACTTTCAAACTAATAACGTTCTAAAAAATAATAACATTCATGAATTTTCTAAATAAATAAATAAAAAACTATAATTATTAATTTATAATTAATAATTATAACTAATTTAAAAGCAACTCACACATACATACAAATTTCATTCAGTTTATCTACGTTAATATTAAAAACAAAAATACTAATATTTAATATCTTTGAAATACAATTTATATGACTATATATTACATTAAAATTAGATTCATTTACTTTAGGTATAAACCTATTTAGTACATCTACCGTGGCTCAAACGGTAGGGTGATTGACTCAACGTGCTTGCGAAAGCCGGTTCGATCCCACTTGGGGATCTTAGGTATATACTACCTAGAAAAGTTCCTCTCCTAGAATAGGGCAATGTAATAAAATACAAATCTAAATGAATGGAGATAAAATAAACAACTTTAAAAAAAAGAAAACTAAAACAGGACAAGGGATGCATGAAATTTAATTTTCAAAATTATTATTATTAATAACGGAGGGAAGTAAGCGGGTCTAGGGGGGGGGGCAGTGAACAAACTAGAAACCTTTCAAAAGCGAAATCATTTCTGGCATTCCTGATCCTATAAAAAATAAAAATAAAAAAAGAAAAAAAAAAAGTATCAGATACAAAGGAATGAATTATAAATTTAGAGAAAAATTAAAAAAAATTAAAAAAAATAAATAAACTAATAATTTTAAAAATACTTATATTCCTAAATTTAATTTCAAAAAAATTTAAAATCTATTACAATACATTGGATTAGCTACATGAAAATTTGCATTATATATATATATATATATATATATATATATATATATATATATATATATATATATATATATATATATATATATATATATATATATATATATATATATATATATATATATATATATATATATATATATATATATATATATGCTTTTAATTTTAGTAATGTTCTTTAGTTTCAACATTAATGTTTTATGTATTTCCTCGTTGACCTCAAAAGGATTCTTAAAAGTAATACATTTATATCTTTAAAAATGTTTGTTTTAATGTTTATGTGTTCAAAACCTACATTCAACAACAGGATATAAATTTTCACTATGAAATGCATACAAGTATATATATATATATATATATATATATATATATATATATATATATATATATATATATATATATATATATATATATATATATATATATATATATATATATATATATATATATATATATATTAAATGGCTTATACATCTTAGAGAATATTTTCTTTATATCAAGTTAAAATATATAAAATATTTCATATATATTTTTAAAATTTTTAAAATTATTTTTATATATATATATATATATATATATATATATATATATATATATATATATATATATATATATATATATATATATATATATATATATATATATATATATATTTAATATACATCTTACAGAATATTTTCTTATATAGTTAAATATATAAAATATTATTATATATTATTTATTTTTAAAATATATTATATATATATATATATATATATATATATATATATATATATATATATATATATATATATATATATATATATATATATATATATATATATATATATATATATATATATACTCACCAACTGCCTGAGGCGCCGTCAGATGGACGAATCCCGCTGAGAATATTATTAGAAAGACGGGGAGGGAGACCCATGCAAGATACTGAAGGAATGCATTGCTGCTCGCTAGGTCTCGATACAACCATATACGCGCTACGAGTAATAAAAAAAAATACAATTCTTTATACAAATATATAAAATATATCTTTAAATACAATGAATAGTACTTAACATCTTTCAATAAATTAAGTACCTATTAAAATAGTACTACAGTACATACAATTCTTTATACAAATATATAAAATATATCTTTAAATAAATATTTAACATCTTTCAATAAATTTAGTCCCTATTAAAATAGTACTATAGTATATACAATTCTTTATACAAATATATAAAAAGTACTTTATTTTTTTAAATAAAATGGATAATATTCCATAATATTTCAATAAATCTGATACTTATTAGTTACCAACCTTTATTACAAATCCCGATTCCGAAATCCATGAGAAAAGACACTACAGCCATAAGTATCCCAAGAATCGCTAAAAATATCCAATCTTCTCCGATTCTCGCCAGAGTGTGTTTCCAAACCATTTTGAAGGCCTGACACACATTCGTTGTGAACTTTTCCTCTATATCGGTTCAAGTCTGAAGAAGGAAATAGTAGTAGTAGTAGTAGTAGTAGTAGTAGTAGTAGTAGTAGTAATAATAATAAAAAAAAATATTAAAACCCTAATTTTGTGGTGTATGAAGATTGTAAATTGTTTCAGAAATAATAAAATTTTTTTATATATATATATATATATATATATATATATATATATATATATATATATATATATATATATATATATATATATATATATATATATATATATATATATATATATATATCAACCAAAATTTTGGTATTAAAATTTTTTTAAAAATTTCCCTAATTTCTTATTATCCGAATAAAAATGGGCGGAGTTACTTACAAAAAAGTAGCTATTGTATTGCAAGTGTAAAATTATTATTATTATTAAATGCTAATCAGCTCATAACGAAATTTTTCTTTCAAAGTATGAATTCAATTAACAAAAGTGCGTGTTACGAACAAACAAACAAACAAACAAACACACCTCACTCCCCCCCCCCACGCACAATAACATACTTACCATTCGGGGGTTTATCCATGCCTTCCTTTCTCATTCGCTTTGCCTCTTCTCGGACGAAATCGCCAAGATCCTTTGTATAACGACCATACATCTATAAAATAATAATAAATAATAATAATAATAATAATAATAATAATAAATAATAATAATAATTTTTCTTTCTAATATATATATATATATATATATATATATATATATATATATATATATATATATATATATATATATATATATATATATATATATATATATATATATATATATATATATATATATATATTAGTGATAGCATACACATCCTCATCCGCATCGGCACTTGCGAAAATTCTACATCCGCACTTGACGAAAATAATACATCCGCATATATATATATATATATATATATATATATATATATATATATATATATATATATATATATATATATATATATATATATATATATATATATATATATATATATATATATATATATATATATATATAAAGAAACGTGTGCTTTTCAAAACAATTAAAACTACTTAGGGTTAGAATTTACTGCATTGTTATTTTTACATTTGCAGTTGTTGGGCGGCTGACCAGTTGGTTGGTCAGACTTTTTTTTTTTTTTTTTTTTTTCTTTACTCTGCCCCAAGGTCTTATTAAGTTGCTTTTTTTTCAAGTTTTCAAGTTCACAATAGCATAGATTTTCATATATAATATATATATATATATATATATATATATATATATATATATATATATATATATATATATATATATATATATATATATATATATATATATATATATATATATATATATATATATATATATATATATATATATATATATATATATATATATATATATATATATATATATATATATATATATATATATTAATATATATTTATTAGTAATAATAATAATAAACAATTTTTTGTAATAATCTATGCAATAAAAGTCTTGTGAATAACTTTATATTTTAACTATTTTTTTTTAAAATTAAGATACAAAGCACAAATACAGCATTTTTTTAAGGAGGGAGCAGGGGGATATGGGAGGGGAAAGGGGTAGGGACAGGGTAAATGAAAATAAATTCTGAACCAAAACTTAAACAACCAATTCCCAATATTAGTTATTTTTTTAAAACATTTATTTATTTATTTTTTTTTATATATAACTGGCTTATTTTATATATTTATTATATCGGATTCTTTTTTTTATAAAAAGCAACTCTTATTTCACGGGCATTGCCCTATTAATAGAGGGGAACTCTCTAGGAAGCTTTCTTTCTAGGATCCGCACAAAGGATCGAACGGTGGACCTTCACCACGCAAACTGGTCGTTCTACTGATTAAGACATAGTAGCCAAATTAATGTCTAAAATATGTGTCTAGCATTGTCATGCCTCCAATTTACCACTGATAAAGTCTTTTTCTCGAAACGTTTGAAAAAATAAAATAAATAAATAAAAAAAAAAAAAATTAACAAAATTTTATTATTCATAATTCATAAATTCTTTGTTCGGAGAGAGAACATTTACATTTACAATTTTACAATATACTGTAGGTCCTATACTATTAATAATAATAATAATAATAATAATAATAATAATAATAATAATAATAATAATAATAAACAATAATAATTATAATAATCATAAACAAACTTAAGGTAAAAATGTCTATTGCTCTTTACTTAAAACTCGAAAAATGTATACTATTAATATGAATACGTTTAATGAATACAATTTCTTTATTGTATTTTTATTAAAAACCATTTTACAGAACAGTTTTTTTTTTAATAATAACCAAATAAAATAACCAAAATACCACATAATATTGTATACTTTAGTACCTTATGTAAAAGGAAGAAATTTATTATCATTACTATTATTATAATTATTATTATAATTAATTATTATTATTATAATTATTATTATTATTATTATTATTATCATTATTATTATTATTAAAGTTGATAGATTTCGAAAACCATTTAACAGTTGAAGGTATACCCGTAGTATATTTAAGCCATATTTATAAAATACGAGTAAAATTTAAGGTTACTTTTACTATTGTTTAGTTACT
>SEYY01019316.1:27500-30000 GCA_009176605.1 Armadillidium nasatum | reverse complement strand
ATTTTTAAGATTTGAGAAAAAAAAGTTCTCAAACTTCTCCAAAATTATTTACATTAAAAAAAATCGTCGAATTTATTTACACTTTTTTTTCTTTCTTGTTTTGGAAGAGTTTATTTTTTTAATGAAAAAAATGTAAAATTTTTTTTTATTTTAGTTTATTTTATTTTTTTTAAATTATTCAATAACAGTTAAATAATACTTAGAAAGCGAATTTAAATTTTATAGAGATCAGTCTCCAATGTTAAAAAAAATCTTATAATAATACTTTGAATAATACTGATAATTCTTAACACTAATACTAATATGGCAAAGTAAGAGCTGAAAAAATAAGATATATATAATAATATATATATATATATATATATATATATATATATATATATATATATATATATATATATATATATATATATATATATATATATATATATATATATATATATATATATATATATATATCAACGGTATAATAAATAAATCTTTTGGCTCACACAACAGAAAAATCCAAATATATGTTATTTCATCTATTTTACCTCTCATTTATTCTAAAATTTGTTCCCATAATTTAGAGAGACTGATCGAGAAGAGAAACAACCTTTTTATTCCCATAATTTAGAAAGACTGATCGGAAAGAGGAACAAACGAATAAGTTTTTATTAAAGGAGTTGAAGGGAGCAAATTTAATAACATAGATTGTATACCTCATAATTTTAGCTTCCTGTTTTCTTTGTCAAACAATGTTGACGGTAACACTATACAGTATATTCACCTGTTTACCATACACAGACATTTACATGTACACGCACGCACTCAAACACACAATATATATATATATATATATATATATATATATATATATATATATATATATATATATATATATATATATATATATATATATATATATATATATATATATATATAATATTAGGAAATCGGTATTGGTAAAAAAACAATTTCTGTAGAAGACAGCTGCTCCTCAACTGAAGTTTCTGTCACATTTTATATTTTATTATTAATATTATCTGAGTAGGAATAAAAGTATCATTTCCTCAATATAGAGTGAGTATATATATATATATATATATATATATATATATATATATATATATATATATATATATATATATATATATATATATATATATATATATATATATATATATATAATATTAGGGATGGAGCGATCCCAAAATTTTTACCGATACCGATACCGAGACTTCCAAATTCACCGATACTTACCGATACCGATACTTTATCCATTCATATACCAAAATTTTTACCGTTACCGATACCTAAAAATTCACCGGTACCAATACCTGAAAATATACCGATACCGATCCTTCACTCCATCCCTATATATATATATATATATATATATATATATATATATATATATATATATATATATATATATATATATATATATATATATATATATATATATATATATATTCTTTGGTGGACAAAAAGGACAAAAGCTAGAGCCCTACCAATTTCTATCAGAGTTTGGGAAATACCGAAAACCTGGTCAAGTTACAGACCGACATGTCTCGATACGTGGAGCTTGAATGTGTGCGACGAGAGTCCAGAAGAGCATTGTCCATTGTAATAGAAATAATATAAAGAGAACGGCGCAACAATTCGACAGGCAGAAAAAGACTGAAGAGAATTAGTGAATGTGGAAGAGTTGATAAGACGAAAAGCCCGACCCTACTTTTTCAAGGAAGCTGTGTGAGTGAACCATCCCAGATGTGTGAGGCATACTCCAAACATTGGCAAACACTTCTATAAATAGCAAGCAACGGAGGTGGTATGAACAAATTACGAGGCGCCTCGAAACACCCAACCTCTTGGAAGCTTGTTTGGGAAGAGAAGTAATGTGTTCATTCTAAGAAAGATCACGAGGAAAAGAAACACCGAGAATATTAAGGAAGGGCGAAGGTTTGAGCTGTGTGTTTTCAAAGATGTCGTAGTTGTATGGAAGGTTGTGTCGAGTAGAGAGATGATGAAATTGAGTTTTTGAGGTAATGAAAAAGTAAACCGAAATCTTCTTGCGGAAGACTTGAAAAGAAGGAAGAGGATACAAAGATAAGATAGTGATCGGAAGAATTCAGGAGGATAAAGTTTGACAGTATAAGGAGAAGGATTAGAAGTTTAAAAAAAAGATCTAGAATATTGAGTTCATCTCCAAGACGGTCAGGTATACGAGGAGTGAGCTGCACCAACTGTTCAAGGTCATTTTGAAAGGAGAATTGGAAGGCACGTTCACCAGCTGAATCATAAAACATAGAAGAAAGCCATTGGCTGTGGTGAATATTGAAATCACTTAAGATAATGATTTCAAAGAAAGGAAAAGAAAGAATGTGCTCTTTTTTGGAGTTTAGGCAGTCAAAGAATTTAAATTAGTAGAAATAGGAGGTAAATAAACAGACTAAATGAATTCAGTAGTTGAATGGCGAGAGAGCTGAAGACACAAGGTGGAAAATTCATAAGACTT
>SEYY01019316.1:15000-20000 GCA_009176605.1 Armadillidium nasatum | reverse complement strand
TTTATTAATTATTATCATTATTATTATTATTTAGTTTTAATTAATACGTTGTGAATAGAACTTTACTTTTTAAAAATTTTAATTTCAATTTACATTAAAATAATATATATATATATATATATATATATATATATATATATATATATATATATATATATATATATATATATATATATATATATATATATATATATATATATATATATATATATATATATATATATAAAATATCGACAAAAAAAAAAAAAAAAACAATTCTCTAAGAATACAAGAAAGGCTACGGGAATAGGAAATGCTTGTGCAAGCTTTATCTCCGGCAATAACCACTTTATTTCAAAATTGCCGGACTCAGGAACCTTTAATATAGAGTAAAATATTTTTTGGGGTCCTGAATCCGGCGCCATCCACACAAAAATTCATTCTCTCTTCGACTCTGACTGCAGCTCCACCCGGGACCCTGCGGTACCCGAGGGTAAGGCATCGCAGTCTTCAATATAACGTACCCTCTACCCTTTATTTTAAACAGGAACTAACGAAAAGATGTAAATTATTTCTTTTTAAACTTTGATGGGAGAAAAACACATTTGCCCAATACCCTTTGAACCATATATATATATATATATATATATATATATATATATATATATATATATATATATATATATATATATATATATATATATATATATATATATATATATATATATATATATATATATATATAGCAAAAACAGAATTGCAAACAATGCATTGTTTGCAATTCTGTTTTTGCTAAAAATAAGGTTTCCGAGGAACAAACCGATCTCTATATATATATATATATATATATATATATATATATATATATATATATATATATATATATATATATATATATATATATATATATTATATATATATATATATATATATATATATATATGGTTAAGAAGTTTATATTTCGGGTGAAGTATTTAACACATTGTAATAACAAAAGAGAGTTGAGCTTCTCTGTAAAGTGATACCAAATGGTAAAATTTTCTTTATTATTATACTTTACTATTATTATATTTTTCATTATTTTCTTAAAACATTTTATATATTAACTTCATAATTATTATTATTATTATTATTATTATTAATTATTATTATTATTATATCAAACATATAAAGTATGCAATGTTTTGTTGGTATGAATCTTGTAACTGAAAAATGAATAAAGATTATTGTAATTATTAAAATTTTTATTATTATTAATTATTATTATTATTTTTTAATTTTTTAAAAATAATTTTATATTATTATTATTTTCTTATTTGATTTTTTTTATTAATTTTATATTATTATTATTTTGTTACGATTTTTTAATATCAACGTTATGGTAAATGTAATATGGAACGTGTTTGCCTCCGGGTGACATTACCCCACAAATTACCTTTTCTCGAAAAATAACTCGACAAAATTGTAACCTTAATCAAACCTTTGATTGCCTTTAAAAATTCCATTTCACCTGATATATATATATATATATATATATATATATATATATATATATATATATATATATATATATATATATATATATATATATATATATATATATATATATTTATTTGTAAATTAAAGTCTGCTATAGAGGGATTCGAACCCTGACCACTTGGATGGTAAGACAGTATGTTACCATTGGGCAGCCAAGATGGTGCAAATGGAAATCGCGATGAGAAAGTTCATAAGTAACTGCCATACAGACTAACTTGGTGCAGTGGTAACACTGTCTTACCATCAAAGTGGTCAGGGTTCGAATCCCCATATAGTAGACTTTAAAATTAATATATATATATATATATATATATATATATATATATATATATATATATATATATATATATATATATATATATATATATATATATATATATATATATATATATATATATAACTTAAGATGGTAAAAGAAGAGGTCTATACAGTTTCCACTTCACAACAAAGCAATTCACTAAATTAATTAATGGATGACATAGCCCAATAAACGGTTATTCAAAACATATATATATATATATATATATATATATATATATATATATATATATATATATATATATATATATATATATATATATATATATATATTATATATATATATATATATATATATATATATATATATATATATTGAAGAAAGTAAGCGAAATACAGGTATGACTATTACAGACACTACCATTACAATACAAGTAAGAATGAGAGTATAGTAGTCAGAAAGTTGGACAGAGATAGGATAAGACTGTGTGGAAAGAAGAGTCGCACAATCTCTCCTTGAAGGAGTTGGTATACGACTTAAGCGTTCAGAAGAGTAGTGTCCATTGTAATAACGATAGGATAAAGAGTGATGAAACAATTCGATGGTCAGAAAGAGATTGAACATAATTTGTAAGATACTGGAGATAGGTAAGATTTTCCCGTTAAGGAGAGATTCAAAAACTCTGTAAAGAATAGAGGTTTAAGTGAAAGAATGATAAACAGGGGGGTTGAAATGGGTCCCCCATTTTCGGCACAAGCTGAATGGCCGCATACTTCCAGCATGATGGAAAATTGAACTGAAAAAAACAGATGAAAGTTAACTTGGGCAAGGTGCAAATTCAGAACGAGTTTTGAGTACAACAGGAATGATACCGTCAAGACAGTAAGCAATGTTTGTGTTCAGATCAGATGGAATATAGGAATTAAACCTTCAGGACCGTGCGTCATCGTTATGCTTACATCAGAGGGAACAGAAATAACATCTTTAGAAGAAATAATTATGACTGGCGTAAATAAGTCTGAGGAAAAGCTTACGAATATAAGCAAAAATTCCTATTAAGGGCAAAGGTCTGACCGAAAAGTTAGCTTTAGCAAAAGATAAAACGGAAATATTGACGTCATAAGAAACAACAGAAAGGAAAGAAGAAAAGGAAACTTAAGTTGACATCTTTTACAAAATACCAGAAAGTACTGAGATACAGGAACCAGAAAGATTGCCACACTTTCTAAGGAGAAAGGAACACTAAGAATCATCAACAATAGATTGTTCGAGATTCCGGGATTTCAAATATAAGAAGTCCGCGAGTTTCTCGAGTTTGAATTCGATATTTTGTTTTTTATTTTGAGTCAACGATTTTACGGGAAATGAAGTCCCACTAGTTACTAGCACCAAAGTATATATATATATATATATATATATATATATATATATATATATATATATATATATATATATATATATATATATATATATATATATATATATATATATATATATATATATATATATATATATATATATATATATATATATATATATATATATATATATATATATATATATATATATATATATATATATATATATATATATATATTACCGTAGAAAGATTTTCCTAGCAAAAACTAGTTTTAACTCTCTCTTTTACGTTAGGTTAGTTTAGGTAAGGTTAGGTTAAGTTAAGTTAGGTTAAGTTAAGTTAAGTTAGGTTAGGTTAAGTTAGGTTAGGTTGTTAGGTTATCTAGAATTGATTAAAGATAGTTAAATACTAGTTTTTCCTAGTAAAATCGGGTTTTAACTGAAGTCAGTTTTTACGGTATATATATATATATATATATATATATATATATATATATATATATATATATATATATATATATATATATATATATATATATATATATATATATATATATATATATATATATATATATATATATATATATATATATATATATATATATATATATATATATATATATATATATATATATATATATATATATATATATATATATATATATATATATATATATATATTATTCGTTAAAATGCATAAGTCATCCTCTCACTCGTAACACACAGAAGTCGTCACTCAAGTATCAAGTGGCACTGTTATCAAAGACGCTTCTAATGGCACTGAGGACCTCTTAATTTTACACATCAATGCCACGGTTCAACACTAATCAAAAAGATATAAATCAAGAATCGAATTTTAAAGGTCCTATTATTATTATTATTATTATTATTATTATTATTATTATTATTATTATATAATAATAATAATAATAATAATAATAATAATAATAATAATAATAAATAATTATTATTATTATTATTATTATTATTATAGGGGTATAGGTGGGGGTGGTGAATTGCAGATTAAAGTAGGGAGGGAGAGATTGGAGTGGGTTAACTTATTTAAATACATGGGGGTGAATTTTATTGGGGGAGATGGTAGTGTGGACGATGAAGTAGGGCATAGAATAAGAAAAGGGGAGAAAGTTCTAGGGGGTTTGAGAGATATTTGGAACAGAGGAAAGTTGTTCAGAGAGCAGAGAGGTGAAGTTGAAAATGTTCGAGGGTTACTGTGTACCGGTAGTTATGTATGGTAGCGAGGTTTGGAGGTTGAATGCGAGGAAAAGAAAAAAGGTTGAGGTTTTCGAAATGAAGGGTCTGAGAGTGGTGTGTTTTATAAGCAGAAGGAAGAGAGTTAGGAATGTTAGAATAAGACAGATGTGTAGTTGGAGAAAGAGTTAAAGCTAAACAGAGCATGCTGAGTTGGTTTGGATATGCTTGTAGGATGAATGGGGAGAGATTGGCAAAAAAGGGTTCGATTCGGAAATTATGGGTATGAGAGGTAGGGGGAAACCGAAAGGAAGTTGGATGAGCGTGGTCAAGTTATTGAGGGACAGAGGGTTGAGCTGGGAGGAGGGTGTGCGGTTGACAGAGGTTAGAATTGAGTGAAGAAAAAAAAAAAGAGTGGCAAATTTATGAGTAATAGAAATGATTGAGGCTTATGGTAGACACCACCCCACAATTGTGGGAAAGGTGTATAAAAAATATAAATTATTTATTATTATTATCAGTATTATTATTATTACTATAATTATTACTATTATTATTATTATTATTATTATACAATAATTATTAATAATAAAAAAATATGTAAACCAAATTCGAGATTAAAGATACTTATAACTGTTGTTAATAATAAAATAAT
>SEYY01019315.1:70000-75479 GCA_009176605.1 Armadillidium nasatum | reverse complement strand
ATCGATATATTTTCGATACTATCGTAAAAAAATATTTATATCGATACATTTCGAAACGTTTTCGGCATCTCTCTCTAAGACTAAATCATCATATTACGACTGAAGTGTGTGTGAGGTAGACGCGTAATCTTTAACAGGTAAGATATGTTTAAAATTCAATATATATGTATATATACATATACTGTAGGGATATTATTTGTTTCATTATAATAAATTATACTATAAGTATTTACATTACTGCAATCACATAACGAATTAAATCATAATTTGAGATTTAACTTGAATCTTGGAAACGTCACAAAGGCCCACAAGTTTTAAACATGTATGAATTTATAATTCTGGCTTGCTCTACGGAAGTAAACATTTTTAACATATCAGCGCTGGTATGCGGATCTAAATGCGGATCTTTGAAGTTGTTCTTTGTATGCAGGTATCAAGAATGTAACTAACATAGGAAAATAGAGACAGTTAGAAGCCACAAGGGCCTATCGAGACTGTCTCAGTCCAAACAAATAATAATAATAACAATAACAATACTAGTGCATGCACAAAAGACTAGGTCTATCCCTTCCCTAGTTATCAGTTCATTCATGCAAAGATAAAAGCAAAACCAAGCCCAACTACACATGCAGCATTCAATGAACCATCACCCACTACAAAAAAACTGCCATTAGGCTTAGTCATAGGTTGATCTGTTGATCTAAAAATTCATATATACCCACCAATTTGGCTTAGTCAAGTTATATTATATAATACCTAAACCATCCATAACAATGTAAGATTTTATATTCAGCTATTAAAACGATGAAAATAAAAGTTCCATTCAAGAAACCATCCATAACATATGTAAGATTTTATATTCAGCTATTAAAACGATGAAAATAAAAGTTCCATTCAAGAAACCTTATATATTGTAATTTGATTCCAAATTATATATATATATATATATTATATATATATATATATATATATATAATATATATATATATATATATATATAATATATATTATAAGAGAGAGAGAGATGAGAGAGAGAGAGAGAAGAGAGAGAGAGAGAGAGAGAGAGAGAGAGAGATTTCTGGTTCCTCTTCCTCGCACTTTTTGGTATTTTGCAAAAAATGTCAACTCTAATTTGCTTCTTTCTCTTTAGTATCTTCGACGACATAACTGCCGTTTTGGTTTCTGTTAAAGCAGAACTTTTTGCTCAAACTTTTTGCCTCCAATAGAACCCTAGACAATTTTGAAGCTATTCCTCCTTAATTAAATCCACCTCCAACTGATTTATTTGTAACAAAGATTGTAATTTCTTTTAAAGACGTCATTTTTACTCTCTCTCTCTCAGCTTAACACTAAGAAAGCGCTACTCTTGATACTTTTTCTCTTCCCTCTGATTCTTGGTTCTCCGTTCTGGTACTTCAGTGAGAAATTTTTTGGAGATGGACTAATGGAATGTCTTTGATATTTTTTTTCTTCTTCTTACAAAGCTTTGATTTCGAAACTCTTATCTTTCGATATCTATCATTTTTTCTGTGACCTCTCAGATTTCCTTTCCGGTCGGTCTATAGCGGCTGTTGTAGACAGCTACCGTATCATCCTTTAAATATTTTAATAGTAGCGTTCCTCAAAATTCTATTTTATCCCCAATTCTTTTTCTTTTCATTAATAACTTCTATAACTTCATCACCTATTCACTCCTATGCCAACGACTTGACCCTTCATTATTCATTTTGAGAGGCTTCCTATCCAACAACAATTAATTAATGCGAAGAGGGTGGCTCTGTATCAGGTAACCTTTGATCGTTTTCGTATTTTTAATTGGAACAGAAACATTTTTGTTTTCAATGCCTCAAAAACCCAGTTCCTCCATCATTTCAAATTAATTTTCCACACAACCTTGATATCTTTGAGAGCACAAACCTTCATCTGTTCTAAATATACTTGTGTCCCTTTTTCTCATGAAATAAGAAGGATCACATCGCTTCGCTTTCTAAGAGGTTGAGTGTTCTGAGGTGCCTTCGAAATTCATTCACGCCACCTCAGTTGCTTGCTCATTACAGAAGTTTTTCGCAGCCTTTCACACAAGGACACAAGGTGGAGTCTCAACTGTTTTGATTTTAAACATTCCAGTCTTTGCTCTTCGATTGTTGCGTCACTCTCTTTATCGCTATGCAACGGACACTGGTCTTCTGAACTCTCCCTTTGCAAACCCTCCATCGAGAATGGCTTGTGAGTCATGCCTTACTACACAGTGTCCTCCTTTCTCTGTTCAACCTCAGGTTTAACCTCTATGGTCATTCTTACATAAACTTTCTTGGAAAAGTGGAACACACTCTCTTTATCAATTTTCCCAACTTCTTTGATTTGCATATCTTTAAACACTATGTATCGAGGGATGTCAATCTTTAATTTAATTTGATTAGGATTACCTCATTTTCATACGGTGGAATATAGTAATTTTAATTTTTGAATTAGGATTATATATAATATAATAGCTAGCCTAAACATGGATAGAGAACTTAAATTAACAGGAACTGGTTCCGGGAGTACTCGAGGTAGTGGTAGAAGAGGAAATGTCAAAATTTCATCAGGTGAAGAAAAAACTTCCTTCAGTATTAGCGAAGGTAAGAAAATATTTCATTTATTGCGTGTGAATGTGAAAAAGACTTAAATAATGTTCTTTCTGAATTTTCTTACTAGTTTGAATTAATTGCTTTTTCTTCATAGCAGGATTGACCAAGATTTATAAACCCTTGATCAAAGAGAACCAATTACATTAAGGTCTAAATCAATGTTTTGAATTTTGTGTTGAGTGTTAAATTTAACGAAAATATTTTAATTTTTAAAGTTTCATACTTATTCATGTCGTATTCAAGGTTACTGTCTAGCAGTTTCAGCAATTACAAATAAGTTTTTTAAATCTTAAAATAAAAAGATTTTGATAAATCTTATCTTGTTTGGAGCATCCAAACTAACGACTTGTTTATTTATTTTTAGAAGCGTTCTGTTATAACTTTCATTGTACTTAAAAATTAAAACCCTTGAGGCTTATCGACTTGACTTCAATTTTATCTGTAGGCGTCATTTTCGATATTTACATTGTGTCACCAAAACTATATAAATTAATTTTCTTCTCCAGAAAGTTAATCACCCTTGAAAATGGCCAATCCCAGACAAGCTATTAACCAACTTAAGTTAATTTATATTAAGTTGCTCATGAGAACAGAAAATACAAGGAGTAGAAACAAACCTGGGCCTATTATTTGAAACGTGACACTGTTCAGAAATTGTGTGACATCTATTCCGACATCTTTGTGTCTTGGATGTTCAATCGACATCATTCAGAACTTACAATTAGTTTTAAATTTCATCATCAAGCAGTACTGTAGTAACCTACTTTAGACATTCTTTTTCAAATTACCTTCCCCACTGACTTGGGATTTTTTAGATTTTTTGTTTTCCAGTACGGTACCATTTTAATGCATACGTTGGACTAAATGTAGTCTAGGGTTGGGCATATATATATGCATATTATGCATATATATATATATATATATATATATATATTATATATAACGGTTAGACGGTTTAGAATTTCACTACTGTCACCCTAACAAAATGAAAGCAAATTATGATGTGAAAGATTACAAATCAAGTTTGAAGTGCGTCGGTGGATACTCTGTGGACAGTGAACAGAACTTTTGGAACGACAAATCATCTCTCTCATTTCTAAAAACGGATTTTCTCCTAAAGATGATTCAAAAGAAAAAAACGGTATTAAACATATATATATATATATATATATATATATATATATATATATATATATATATATATATATATATATATATATATATATATATATATAATATAAATATATATATATATATATATATATGGACCAGTTAAACAGTTTGCAATTGTTTACATTATCGTATCGTATTGCAAAAGCTCAGTTTCTTCATTTACCTAAATGACAATTTTCTATACAGCTAAAAACTTCTTTGAAAACACCACTAGAGCAAGCCTTCACCCTCCCTTAATAATTTTGGTATTTTATTTTCTTTACTAGTGATTATCTATTTCCCTCACTATAAAAGCCTCTATAAGAGGTTAGGTGTTCTGAGGCATCTTCATAGTTTCTTCACACATCCGTAGTTGCTTGCTCTGTACAGGGACATTGTTCCTCCTTGTATGGAATACATATGAGATGTTTTCGGTCTTATGGTACTTCTTAAAAGAGTGGAATCGAAGCCTTTTCGCATGATAAACACACTCTCGCTTAATTTTAATTTTATAACTTAAAAATCCTTAATATCTTTCCTCTTCCAAATTCCTCTTATCATCTCATCTGTATTTTGTTTGTTGCATATAGTTACTAGTAAATTAATTTTTACAGCCGTACTTTTTCGATTTTCTTTGGAATTGATAGATGAATATAGGCTTACATTTCTTTTTTTTCCTCAAATTCATAAACTTTGGTTTAACTCTGCTTGCTCTTGTGCTATATTCGTTGCAGGGAAGATGTCTTCAGTAAAATTTTTTGCCTTCAAACTACATAAACTCATGGTACTTCTATTTCTCCCGTGAAATCGTACAAAATTTTTCAATCTTTGCCATGAAATTTCTTCTCACTTAATTATTTTAGCACTTCACATTTTCACTGTGCTGAAAATGTCAACTCTAACTTTACTTCTCCTTCTTTCCCACTCATTTTCTTTCGAATCATCTGGTATCATACCTTCGACTTTATCTGATTTTATCACTCAAACCCTTAGATAAATAAACGATTCAGGTGTTATTTTCCTCTTCATCTCCCTCAACATATTTACGCCTAATATTGCAATTTATTCTATGGACTCGATTTCTGCTCTCTCTGAACATAATACCAAGAACGCTTACTGTCTTGATGATACCCTTATTATGTTTCTTATATGTTGTGATTCCGATCTTGGACCCTGTCTTGGTAACATGTTTTTGTCTCTGCCTATCAACTTCCACTTTCCCTTCTTTCCAAAAAAGATGAAAACTCTCCCAACCTTATTTCATTACTATCGTCGTCTTGTTTTAATCTCTCTTCTTTTTAAGATTTTTTAATCTTCTAATAGGATGATTTTAAAATACTAAAATCGTATCATATTGCAAAAATGTCTTCCGAAAAGTTTCGTATTTTCTATTTCTTTGACTCTGTCCTGCGCTTATCATGATGTCGGTGACTTTTTTTTTTTTAAACGCTAAACAAATAGAAAGCTTTAGAAAGGATGTGTCACAAAGATTTTTATTTTTTTAAATTTTACACTTTCAGTATTTATCCTTCTCTCTGTAAACTTTTGACTTTCTTTCCTGTCGTTATAAAGCAGCTTTTGTAGAAACTTAACATTCTACTTTTATAAGTCAATAGTGATGTTGGTCAAGGTTATGTTATATTCCCTATTCTTTTTCTTACTTACATCGATGGCCTTCTATATTTCACTTCATAATC
>SEYY01019315.1:55000-67500 GCA_009176605.1 Armadillidium nasatum | reverse complement strand
TTTTTGTACTTACATTTATTTATAAAGAAGATCTATTTTCCTATCTTTCCTTAGAGCATATCTCTTTATTATTTTTTCATGCCATGAAGAGTCACTTGATAGCTCCGTTAAAAGCTCTTTTTCTATGGAAAGTAAAGACAAGAATGAGAGACGTTCCTGTCCTATAGTGTTCCTTGAGCAGCTTTTAATGCGATTTAAGCATGAAAAACTCCTTTCTACTGACGCTGTAGTTGCTGGAATGGTACCAATTAGACTAAAAAGTCTAAAAGTTTGTTGCAGTGTTATACACAAGTCATTCTCCACAATATTTTTCAAAATAGATTCTACATCTTTATCGTGAAAAAGTTTGCGGTTTTCTTCAGCATAGACTATATTTAACTCGTTTCGAAGAACATTATCATTAAAATAGTTTCCGTAAGTGTCCATCAGCGACTTCAGAGAATCGCTGGGAAATATTTTTTGAAATTTTGCAAACTGACAGGAATCTGCAAGTGCGAGAAATTTTAAAGCTGACATGTTGGAGAATCGAGTATTTATTTGAGTAGTAATATTATCTAAGACAGAATAATAATTCATTTTATAATGGCAAGACACAGAAGATTCATTATTTATTTTATTTCTTAAAGTACGTGGACCCTTTCCAGTTTCAATCTCAGCTTTTTTCATATAACTTAGGAAATTAGCATCATTTCGCATGTCATGTAGAGCTCTTTCACAAATAGATATATTTGAAATGCACATCTGAATATCTATTGTTTTTTTCTGGAGGACATTATACAGAATTTCAGTTTTCAGAAATATGTCATTGAAGATTAGTAAATAGAAAACAAAGTCAAATTCACACAATTTATTCTTGTAAGCCTCTGCTTGCCGGATTGTTTTGCTATTTGTACTTTCAGTTTTCATAAGTTCTTCGAACACTTCAATCAGCCCTTTTCTTTCTTTGAAAATAGAATTTACGATTTTAGAATTCGAATTCCACCTCACTTCACTGTGCGTTGGTATTCTTTTATTCACTATTCGATCTAAAACAGCAGTTCGTTTGGCTGACTTATGAAAAAACGAAGGTATTCCTTGTAAATTTGCAAAGAAAATATTAATGGCTGATACATTGCGACAGCTATGCTGTAGGACAAGGTTCAATCGATGTGCCAAACAATGAGTAAAAAGTGCTTGAGGAGCTAGACTACGAATTTTTGCCTGAAGCCCATTTAGCTCAGAAGACATTACACTAGCGCCATCATATGTTTGTGCAACGAGTTTATTTTTAAAATCAAATGGTTCTAATATTTCTACAAGTTTTTGGCATATTCCTGTTGCGCTTCGGTTTTCACCTACATCGTAAAAGCCTAAAAAATGCTCTTTTATTTTACCCAAAGAATCAACACAACGACAAATTACGGAACACTGAGTTAATTCAGATTTATCTGTCGTTTCATCGACTTGGATAGAAAAAAAGGGTGAGTCACGTATTATGTTGCAAATGGTTTCCTTTATTTCCATAGCTATGCACTCGATAATGTCGTTCTGAATAGTTTTTGACAGACCAGTAAATCCACGCATCTTTTCCCAATGGTTTTTTAATTCTTCATTATTATTCATCATCACAAAGAAAAACTCTTTAAAATTCCCTTGGTTGTACGAATCTTTAGATTCATCATGTCCACGGAAAGATAACTCTTGTTTAGCCAGTAGACAAGTAAGATCAATTAGTACTTTGAATATCTGTCTATTTTTAGCAACTATTTCATTAAATGCCTTTCTTGATCTTTTTGCTTGCTCGTTTATTTGTTCCAAAACGGTCAAGGACTCTTTACTTAATGTCTTAAAAGTAACTTCATTTTGAAAGTGGTCTTTCGAACTAGAGTGCATATCCAAGGCAATAGACAGATTTCTCCAGTCGTTATACCCTTCATTAAACCATACATTTCTCTTTCTTCCAATAAGAGTACATGGCCAACAAAATAAACGATTTTTTTGTAAACTACCACAAAGCCACAAAAATTTATCATACCATGTCGATTTAAATGCTCTAGTACCTTTTTTACAAACATGTATATGGGTAAGTTTTGGTGTTGTTCTCCCTTCTTTTAAAATTAATCTTTTTTCCTCCTCAGATCTTGAAGCAAAAGGATTCTCTAATAAAGAAGCTATTATGTCATTACTGAAGTTCATTTTCACCAGTAAAATATTAATATTAATTTTCTACAGAAAAATGCACATATATATATATATATATATATATATATATATATATATATATATATATATATATATATATATATATATATATATATATATATATATATATATATATATATATATATATATATATATATATATATGATATATTTTGTACTTGCACTTATTTATTTTTCTTTCTTTAAAATGAGCAAAATCTTTAATTTCTCATGCAATATTGAGTCACTTCTTTTTAAAAACTAACAGCTCATTTTTTATTAAAAACACACAAATCAGTAATAAATTAATATTTAATAAATGATATTTAAACAAACTTTAGCACAAAAAAACAAAATTAAAGAACGTAGACTCAATATTAGGCTTTGATACGAAGAACAAAAAGGCGCGTATGGAAACGCCTGCCTCACTGACTCATACTGACTCAGATCTAGAGTCTTATCGATACACATAGTATATTTTTTATATTGTGTTACAAGTCAGTTTTCAGTATTCTATATAAATTATGAATTAAATAAATTGGGGCAAGAGATGATCAAGTTAAAATACATTATTATTATTATTAATATATTATTATTATTTCTGACAATGTAATTTAAATTTTATTTAAAAAAAGGACTGCTTTAGAGACCACAATAGAATGAGTAGTATATATTTATACTGTGAAGAGTCGGCGTAGGGAGATGATGCCTACAGTTGCCGAGAAGGAATATATTTTTTTGACCGAGAAAATTACTGTTCTTCACTCAGCGCTAGTATGAAAAAAGGGAATTAGGTTCAAATTTACGTCGGCGGCTTTTAGTATGCCTTTAAAATCAATCATATATATATATATATATATTATATATATATATATATATATATATATATATATATATATATATATATATATATATATATATATAATATATATATATATATATATATATATATGCTAACTTTGTAATATTTTTGGGTTCAAAAAAGCAAGTAGGCGTTGCCTACTCTGCCTACCCTGAAAAGCCGCCACTGATATATATATATATATATATATATATATATATATATATATATATATATATATATATATATATATATATATATATATATATATATATTATGGTGTTTTGGAAAGTATAAGATTACAATATTTTGAGTTTTCGTTACGTATTCAAGAGATTTTAAATACAAAATTATTTTTATAAGTTATATATGAAATATGCAATTCAACGCAAAACTACTAGAATGTTCCGCTATTTGTAAACATAAGTTGTAAAATAAGATTGAAGAACTTGGAAAAGAAAACGATTATTAGATTTCATAACGATTATTAAATTTGATATATCTTTGTGTAACGATATTTTAGGAATAGTTAGTGTTTGAATGAGAAAGTAATTTTAAAGCAATGTTTAAAATGGAATTATATAAGTATATGAATGTTTTGGATAATAGTTTAATTTTTCATATATATATATATATATATATATATATATATATATATATATATATATATATATATATATATATATATATATATATATATATATATATATATATATATATATATATATAGGCTTAGGTTAAGAAGCTTTCTGAGCTTATATATCGATATTTTTATATCGATATTTTGAAAATTTTAATAAATATTTTAAAATTAATATATATAATATATATATATATATATATATATATATATATATATATATATATATATATATATATATATATATATATATATATATATATATATATATATATATATATATATATAATGTGTCTATGTGTTGTGTAATACGGCAGTAGGCCTGTATATCTCATTGCTACGTTCTTGTATAGGTTAGGCCTGTATTTTACGGCTAAATAATAATAATTATAAAATAATTAAAATAATAGGCATACATGAAATGAAAACTAAATAATAATATAATAGGCATACATGAAATGAAAACTAAATAATAATAACAAAAATATCAAAAAATTTGAATTTGCATATCGATGTTTCGATATATCGATATTTTCGAATATCGATATTTTCCAAATATCGAAGCTCAGAAAGCTTCTTAACCTTTACCATATATATATATATATATATATATATATATATATATATATATATATATATATATATATATATATATATATATATATAATATATATATATATATATATATATATATATATATATATATATATATATACTATATATATATATATATATATATATATATATATATATATATATATATATATATATATATATATATATATATATATATATATATATATATATATATATATCAGATTTAAAATGTACGAATGGTGTACTACTTTAGCATCTTTAAATATTCCTTACGTTCTTGCTGGGTTTAGAAATTATGAAGGAATTACTGAAGTTTTGAAATTATACACGGAAGAAGATTTAAGACAGCAAGGAAAGGTTAGTTCCAATAATAATAATAATAATAAAAATGATTTTCACATGTATTATTTCTATATTTGTGTAGCATTTTCAGGATAATTTTAATGTTATATATAAAAAGTAAAGCTTGAATTTACATTCAGTGGCTGCTTTTATTTCAAGAAATTTTTTTCGTTTTAATGGTATAATTAATAGTAGGGTTTTAAAATTTTAATATCTTGGAAGATATTTGTCGAAATTTAGGGCAACATAGCGTTAAGTTAACATTTTGTAGAGCGCGATTTTAAAGAAGGTTCAAAAATATTGCTTAAGACTTTGAAATTCCATCTTCTACACCTGCAGAATTTGAAATTCCATCTTCTACACCTGCAGAATTTGAAATTCCATCTTCTACACCAGCAGAATTAGGTTCATAAAAATAAAAACAAACTAGTTTCATGCTAACAATTTTGACAATTTTTTTTTATATTGCCAGAATTTTGATTAATTTTTTGTTGTTTTTAATTCTATAAGGCATTTTCTCATTGCTTTTGCTTATTATTCCTAATTGCAATTGTTTTTAAAATTATTTTAAGACTTGCGGAATAAAAAAATGTATTACAATTTACCCGCAAGAAAGATTATTATATAAAAATCTTGTATTAGACACAAAAGATATGCACATTATATAATGATGCATTCTCTCAAGTTAATAACGTTTAAAATAGCAGCAAGGCTGTTAGGAATGTAAGGAGAGGACGACTCCTCCTTCCGAAAATGTAAGATATATAGAGTTAGATTGGACGGAGCATTTTCTTCGCACTTCAGTACCCATTCTTTCGTCCCTTTCACACTTCCCTGACAGTGAGAATGTCTTTAGAGTAATTTGAATTGTACACTTTAAACGCATACAATCATGTTCAGTGAGCACTTTCTACCCCTCTCTTCACATTCTTATTTACATTTAAATACTTATATCAATTTTAGACATTATGACAGGGCATATTACCTAGGAGATACCATTAGCATGGTGGCCGTGTAGGGTTACCTTGTATCCATTCCCCTCCCTCCCCAACCGTCATTCTCGTGGGAGTTATTGTTTAGTAATAGGGTTCTTGCCGCTAAGAAATTGTCGGCTTAATTGCTCTGGTACGATTCTTAATTTTCGCTATTATATATATATATATATACCTTTTTTTTTATTTACCTTCTCACCCCCTGTTGAGGCGGCCACACTTCGCTAATGAAGCCTCCTGCCGCAGTCGGTCTCGTCCAGAGATCTTTCAAAGAAGTGATGCCCCAGAAGATTTTGGGGCGACAGTTGGAGGGACAGTGTAAAAGAAAGTGATCTACGGTCTCCGGGGCCCTTTTGCATCTGGTACAAGTGGAAGATGTTGCCTGGTTTAAATTGAAATTGTGTTTGTAATGTTGTAAGTTTGGGTGGTGCCCGCATCTCAATCTTGCTAGTGAGATTTGTAAGTGTCTTGGGAGGTTGTTGGAATCGGGGTTTATTTCGGGAGGGGGTTCGTTAAGGATGCTGTTTGGAGGTCTGTTGATCATATATGAATGAGTTAGTTGAGTGTGTATATGTTTGGTTGTTGTGGTATTGGGGGGAGGAGGGGGAATGTGATTTAGGATCCGTTTGTAAAAGGCTCCGGTGGACGATGGAGGTTGTTTTAGTCTTTGATTGGTAGGTTGGAGGAGAGTTTTGTGACATGGGTGTGTGGGTAGACGGGTTTTTGCATAGAATTGGGTGCCTATCATTTCGAGGTGGTTCCTTATAGGTAGTATCTTGGTTTCGTTATGAAGGTGTTGTTGAGGGGTTGTGGGTGTGCAGCCGGTAATGGTGCGAAGGGCTTTATTTTGTGTTATTTGGAGTGTCGTTAAGTTTTGATCGGAGAGCAGAGGGTGCCAGATGGGGGAGGCATAGTTGATGATGGGACGTATAAATTGTTTGTAGATTGCAATTGAGGTTTGTATGTTGTTGTGTATGTCAGTGTTGGCCTACTGTTTTGAGGATGTTGAGTTTTCTGGTTGCGGCTGTGGTGGTATTTTGAATGTGTTTGGAGAAAGTGAGGTGAGTGTCAAAATGTTAGGCCGAGAATCTTTGGGGATTTGTTGAAGGGTATGGGGGTGTTGTTTAGTAGGACTTGTGGGTAGGTGTTGGATATGTGTTTGTCTGTTGTTATGAGGGTTATGGAGGATTTGTTTGGTGATGCCGTCATCCTGTTTTCTACTAGCCAAGTTTGGAGTTGTGTTAGGTAGTCTTGTGTGAGTGTTGTTGCGGTGGTGAGGTCTTTGTGAGTGGTGGCAATAGTTATATATATATATATATATATATATATATATATATATATATATATATATATATATATATATATATATATATATATATATATATATATATATATATATATATATATATATATATATATATATATTCTCGGCGTTTCTTTTTCTCGTGATCTTTCTTGGAAGGATCACGTTACTTATCTTTATAAACAAGCTTCTAAGAGGTTGGGTGTTCTGAGGCGTCTTCGTGATTTTTTTTAACGCTACCCCAGATGCTTGCTCTTTATAGAGGTGTTCGCCTCTGAATGGAGTACGCCTTACACATCTGGAGTGGTTCCACACATAGTTATTGAAAAGGTGAAGTCTAGGGCTTTTCGTCTTATAAACTCTCTTGCTCTTAGTAACTCTCCAATCTCTTTCTGCCTGTCGGAATCTTGCGTCACTCTATACTATCGGGATTACAATGGACAGTCTTCTTCTGAACTCTCACGTTGCATACCTCCATTGAGAAGGGCTCGTGCGACACGATTTTCTAGTCTCATCCTTTCTCTGTCCAACTCTCCAACCACAGACTTAACCGCTATGTTCGATCTTACATGTACTGCTCTGGTAAAGTCTGGAACACACTCCCTATATGTTTTCCCAACTTCGTTTGAACTTACACAATTTTAAATGCCGTATATCAGTACATGACGGCCACTAACTACTAGATATCCGGTATTTCCCCAACTCTGGTGGAAATCGGTGGGCCTTGGCCTTTGCCCATCAGTGGTGGTTATATATATATATATATATATATATATATATATATATATATATATATATATATATATATATATATATATATATATATATATATATATATATATATATATATATATATATATATATATATATATATATATATATATATATATATATATATATATATATATATAGGAATATTGGGATATTAATATTGGCTTTACCTTCGCAAAAGAAGCTTTGTCATTTATTGAGAAAACTACAAAAACAAAGCCAGGAACAGTGTTTTCATTTACGAAAAAGAATCATACAAGTCACATAAAAGCTGAAGAAACCAACATGGAAAACTTTCCTCCAAAATGGTTCACGGAAGGACTTGCGGAAGCTGGAATTCTTCCTTTGGGATGAAATATTTTTTGCTTATATATATATATATATATATATATATATATATATATTATATATATATATATATATATATATATATATATATATATATATATATATATATATATATATATATATATATATATATATATATATATATATATATATATATATATATAATTTCTTAATAAAAGTTAGTGTTTTAGTTTGTATAACCACAGCTGTGGCAAAACGGAATTTTTTTAGTTAGCAATTTTCAATTACTTTTCTTTATGCATAAATTTGTTAAATATAATTTACGAAGATGTATTTTATTTTATTTTATTATTTTTTTTTTTTTTTACATTCCGATGGTCGGAACGGAAAGGTGAATTGAAAAAAAAAAAAAAATAGACAACATGAGACGATTTATTGTATATACTCTATCAGCTGAACAGCATCTCGGTTTTTCGACTTTATATATATATATATATATATATATATATATATATATATATATATATATATATATATATATATATATATATATATATATATATATATATATATATATATATATATATATATATATATATATATATATATATAAAACAAAATTAAGCGAAATTCATAAGTTCCAGAAACTACCAATACCTTAGCTCACGTAATACATAAACGAAAAGGAAACTCGACATACTATATTGTACAAAGACTGTTTTAACAGAAAACTCCATGTAATTTATTCCTCAAACTCTAAGAGCAACCTATGCCTATTGACTGCTAACCAGTTTAAGTTAATTTAAAATATTCAAATGTTATAACCATTGGAAAAAAAAATTATATAAAAAAAGTGGCCTTAATGCAGATTTGGCCAACAAAAATAATTATCAAAACTTTGGAAGGAGAGTGATGTTAAAACAATTTTGAGTTTAATAAAAGAACGTTTTTGTCTAATTACAGAAAAGGAAGCAAGCATAAAAGCAACAGTTTTAACCCTACAATGTAAATAAGCTCTACTTGATTTAAAAGAACATTAATATAAAATTGAAACTTAGTGAGGAAATAAATTCAGAATTAAAAACGAAAACAACACATTCGGTTCATATTCATAGTAATGAATATCGGTATTCTCCACCTCATTCTGGTGTCATCAGTGAATCAGAAGAATAAGAAGTTCAAAAGATTTATGTTGACTTTTGGGAATGAAATGAAAAGGACATCATCTAATAAGTATGACCAAATGGAAATTACTTGGGAGGGTTCAGATATTCTTCATAAAGACTTAGAGAGAAGGACAAGAAGCAAATAAGGTGTAGAAGCAGTAGCTTAAAAAAAGTTAGAAAAAAAATTAATAATGTCAAAATTTACTTCTCCCCTCAACTCCCTATTTGTGCTAAAAAAGAGAATATGTCAAAATGTTAAAGTTTTCTTCCTATATATATATATATATATATATATATATATATATATATATATATATATATATATATATATATATATATATATATATATATATATATATATATATATATATATATATATATATATATATATATATATATATATCGCATGTCCTTTATTATAACCGATTCTACTTGTGTAGAAAAAATGTAACAAAAATGGCAAATTTCATTCTGAAAGAGTATGTTAGTGCTAATGTCAAAATTTTATGAATAAAATTAGTTTGGAAATCTTAAACATGGTTTTTACATTTGTAGGCATAAATAAAGGAAAAATTATTCCCTACAGGCATTAACAAATCTTTGAAAACCTTTTAACTTATTAAACGAACAAACTAATACATAAAAGCTTTAAAACGAGTTTCCTTTGTAAATAAGAAGTTCCTGACCTGTAGTAAAGTAAAATTTATATAACTTTTTTTTTTTTTTTTTAAATCAAACCCGTTATAATAATTTATATTTACATGAAATTTAACTTTATAAATAACTGATAAATTAATTCATTGAAAATCTTCACTATTAAAATGACAGTAGGTTATTAGTGTAATGAAACTAAAGTTAAACTTAGGAACTGATATGAAACAGATGGTTAGTAATACTCTAATGAAAATACAAAATTTATTACAAAATAAAGTGATAATTTTTCTATTTAAAATACAAAAATAACTTCTAACAAATAATATATATATATATATATATATATATATATATATATATATATATATATATATATATATATATATATATACAAATCTTAAAATATATATATATATTTGAACTTGTAATTCGAATTTAATATGGTTGGTGTTCCTTATGCGAAGGAGCCCAAAATTCATTTCTTGATGGTGACTATTACTGATGATTGAATGTTGGTCACCAATTTCGGGTTCAACTTCGTGAAATTTACCTTCATGATAATCACAGAACAGAATATCCTGTTAGTAGTCAAGAATGCCCTGGCAAAGTCCACAATGTTATTCGATGAACGAAGAAAGACACGCAAGAAGGCAACATAGACATTTCAGTGAGCAGAAGCAAGTATGCTTCCTTGCAGATTTTCTCATTATCCATAAAGGCAATTTGAGAAGGTATCCGTATAAAGTACAAAAATTTCCTGAGAATGTAAAGCATTCTTAAAACAATCATAAATGCTGTAAAACTTACTGTTATTAAGAATCAAAAATCTAGACGGGGTAATTAAAGCCATCGTTAAACTGCTACAAATACGAAATCAATTTGAGTCAGCTTGAGAGAGATAAAGAGAGCAGTCAGGAGCGCTTACGACTCTACCTATTTGAATCTCTGCTAAGATTCGTACGTAATCATTGCAGTGAGAACGATGAAATGAACTGGAAGGTGTTTAACTTTCGGGAGGCGAGTTAAGGTTAAGTAACAAAAACATGTCGGCTTCTATCTCCAGATGGACTTTCGAGTTTATCAGAAAGCCTCTGTGACCATATGCAACATTAGGGGGAAAAATGTTTTAAATTAAATTGGTTGCCTGCTAGCGAAAAATTAAGTACACGATTTGAGTGAAGGGTTCACCTTCAGAGTGGTATAGCTGGTCTGTCTTTATTACTCTAACTTCATTCGAAGAAAGGCTACATTTTATAGTGTAAGCACGCTTTCAAGGCAGTTACTTTTAACATTGATATGTTTAGTACAGATACACTATATATCGTATAATTAACTATTAAGCATTAACACTAATTCTACTGCACTTTTGTGTGTTAATATTTTATGTGCTAGCGTTCCCAATTCTTTAAGAGTTTCCTTGTGAATTTTGGTGTTAATATTTTTATAATAACATTCATTCATTATTTTTAAGAGGATATAATGTATCCAGTACACATTTGTTACGGGAGAAAATTCCTGCCAATTATTTCTGAAAAAAAAAAAAAAATAAATAAAATAATTAATATTAATATAATATATATTATATATATATATATATATATATATATATATATATATATATATATATATATATATATATATATATATATATATATATATATATATATATATAATATATATATATGTGTGTGTGTGTGTGTCGGCAAAGGAGGCACACAATAAGATGTCGCACCTCTTCATGTGACTTTGTTGGTTAAGTAGAAGAAACTTATGTTTGTGAAGGTTATACATGGTAATTTGTTTCTGGTGACAAAGATAGTTAGTAGTCAGAGGTAGGGAATCAGAATTTGATTTTTGCGTTGATTCTTAACTCATTTACTACTTGATTAGATATTTTATTTCATGAGTAATACCTTGATCGCAAAGAAGAGTTCAAAAGTACAAAGTACATAAATAAAATTAATGATGCAAATAATGAATCCGTAAATCATTTGCTATAATATGAATTCAGGAGAAATGGAGACATCTGATTCTGAATCCAGTAGTTTTATATTATCAAAAATTCTATACCACTTTGTATGAAGATAATGTAAAGATGTAGCTAGAATAGTTGCAAAAATCATAATAGTTCCTAATTTCTTCATTAATAATAATAAAATTTCAACTACGGGGTGAACTTGAAAGTGGACATAATGACTACTCTTTTTTTAAGAAAAACTTCACTCTAATTAACCATTCTAATAAGTATGAATGTTTGACTACTGTTAAATTGATTTGTATAAAAGGATAAAAAAAGATAAAAATCTACCACAAAATCTTGAAAATTAGGCAACTAATTAGCTACGTGATTACATTAAAAGCAGCAGTTTTGTACTGTACAGGAGCCGTTAATAAGAACCTGTTTCTCATGCTTCAATTATTATTATATTGATACGATACATAATTATTTATCAAAATTGCACTAAATTACTTTATTACAACGGAGTGTATTATCACAGAGAGTTTTGTCGACTCCACGTCTGTGAATAATTACTATATCTAACTGTGGGGATAACTAATTTTGATTTAGGTGTTTATACAACGTGTGTATTAACAACAAACTTTGACCCCTGGGATTTACATTTGAACCGACATAGACCAAATCATCTTATTAGAAAGGATAAGTCAACAGAAGTATGTTTTCCAAACTTTACAGGAGGGGTGCA
>SEYY01019315.1:5000-50000 GCA_009176605.1 Armadillidium nasatum | reverse complement strand
ACAAATTTTTCAAGATCTTCTCCCGCAAAGTCATAATCCAGGGCAAGAAAGAGTTGCTTTTCGGGGAATGAATCTGGGCGATCATTTTCAGATTCTAAAAGAAAAGCACAAATTATGAAAATATTTACAGAAATGAAATAAAATACAAAACACAGGTATAACATATAAGGTTTGACAAATGAACCACGGTAATTAACAATTATTATTAATATTAATAATATATTTGCAATGTCAATACCAAATAAAAAATTTAATCAATATTGGCATAACCATCTAGCAATGGTATCACTTTTTCAGATATTAGAGAAAGTAACCATACTGCTAGATAAGAATTATATACACATTAGAACAGTAATAGTTATAGAAATTTAGAATTGTCATATTAAAAAATTTAGCATTTTTATATTAATATAATCCAAATTGTAATTATCTAATTTCTGAATAAAAGTTACAAATTAAAGTATTATTGTAAATTCTTGAGCAGGATTTCGATTACGTTATATGAGTTTTTACAAATTATTTATTTGAGTTTTTACAAATTATTTACGGATGAGACCTTGATTGTAAATAAAATAATGTATGGACCAAATCCATACATATTTCTTGCTGTAAGACTTTGCTTTACACTGTGACCAACCTCAACACAAAAGGAGATTTGGTCAAGGGAACTTTTTTAACTTTTGTTTTAATAGCCATGATTTTCTTGTCACTTTTTTCCTTTCTTTTCCTATCATTGTAGAGAATTTCTTTCTATAAATATCTCTATACTTCGGCATATCAATAATTATAAATTTGTTTCTATCTTCATTTTTGTAGAAGACCTTGTTGGTAAAAATGTTTTATCTCTCCACCTTCAACTTTACAACAGATTTTCAAATGAAGATCATCCAGAAATGCCAAGATAAAAACCACTAAGCTCAAAATATGGGGGAGAGGGTAAAAAAGCAGACACCCTCTGAGAGACAATGTGCAAGCCAGTATCTCAAGAGTCTTCAATCACCAATGGCTGACTTTTCCCTTCGCGATGATACTTTCAACAATTTTAGGTAATTTTACCCAAAATAACAATGGCAAAACCTGTTAAAATCTGGATAAAATCCTTACGAGACTATAAGAGTATTAAAATATTACATATATATATATATATATATATATATATATATATATATATATATATATATATATATATATATATATATATATATATATATATATATATATATATATATATATATATATATATATATATATATATATACAGGGTGTTAAAAGATGTCCACCGTCAAACTTGTAGGAGCGATAGGTCATACAGAGATAAACACTTTTATTGTTAAGGTACATATATTCCCCAACCCATCGTCTCAGAGTTCTGCGCATAGAGCGAGGTAAGCGCCACGCCACGAAACATAGTCTCACTTTGTTATTATTATGTTTCGTATGCGTACAAACACGCTTACCGGTACGCCCACATGGTGTTGTGCGAGTAGCAATAAACATGGACTACGAGTTACTTGAGCTGACCAACATGATAATGTGTTACTGTGAAACTACGAACAACGTTATCTTAACAGGAGAGATCCACACCACAGTACCTTTGCAGCAATACATCGCCGCCTACGGGAAAGGGGCAATCGTCGTCCTCTGCAAGTCGGCGGAGGAAGGCGTGTTGGGAGGACACAGGTTTGAGGATGAAGTGGTCGAGATTCAGTGAGGCTCCGAGGCTCCGTCATCCAGCACGCGTGGTGCATGCTATGGGGGTAAGTCACCTGTCCATATGGAGAATTGTACCAACTTCAGAGGGTTCAGTCCCAAGGACCAGGCGATTAAGCACCTCGTATGCACTTTGTACGGTGGTTCCTTCATCGATGTGCAAATGATGCCGCCTTCTCCACGCACGTGTTATTCACAGATGAAGCCTACTTTACTCGTGACGGTTATTTTAACATCTGGAATAACCACGTCTGTGACTATGAGAACACATATGCGGTTGGTTTTCAACATCAACAACGGTTTTCTGTGAACATCCGGGCTGGAAATAATGTTGGTCGACATATGCTGGGACCTGTAATCCTGCCAGCAAGCTCCTGTAGACCGTACTTCGAACCTATTGGACAAAGTTTATTTTAAACGTTTAATTTATTATTACATTTTTGTTTCAGAATAATTCAAAAATGCTCGAAATTTGCAAAGCATGAAGTATTAGTAGTTTGATAACAAAAGATAAAAGATGATTAAAAAAAAATTATAAAGTACGAGGAAGATCTAAATAAAAGAAAGAAATGATTATTCTGCTCGGAAGAAATCTTAATTTATAAGACATTTGGTTGCAATTTATATAATAGGAATGGTAGAGGAATTTTAGGCCTCATATCTTTCGCTTAATTCTGTATATATGGCGATTGAGTCGTGTGTATATCAAGTGTCAACTGAAGAAAAACAGAAGCCAAAGGAAGAAAAAGAAAAAACTTAAACACACAATAAGGTGAGCACCAGTGTCTATTGATGGAAACTATGTTCTATTGAGGAAAACCAAAGGTAGAAAAAGAAAAGGCCTCAAACACACAATAAGGTGAGAACCAGTGTCTAAAACTCTATTGGCCGAAACTATGTTCTATTGTATTTGTGTTTAATATTTTTTATTTTTTTTTTAGGGTAAATATACAGGGACTTCACAGCTCACTGGAGTGCGGTCATACAATGTCAAGAAACTAACAACAAGGGGAATCCTAAATAAAACGGAAGACGAACAGAAAGGAAAGATTAGATTTTGAGTAAAATGTTCAAAGATAATAGGAATGCAAAAACACGATCACTACAAAAGTGGGCAGATTCGGATAGGATATGTGCCAAGCGGTGCCGGAGGGATATGGAGCAGATCAGAGAAGTACTGGCGCCAAAGGGCGGAGACGGCCTCGCAGCCCAACAAGAGATGAACAACCGAAAGAGAACAACATGCGGAGCAAAACGGGCAAGATGGAGGAACCTCATGAGCCATAAGGAAGCTATGAGTAAGGTTGGTATGGTCCAGACGCGACCGAGCCAGGACTACCTCCAAGAGGTGATTTCGTCGACACGAAGACCACCAGTCAATGACGGGCTTGACAGCTCGGAGTATCCTCCTCCCAGCAAGATTACCAGCCAGAAAGGAAACCCCGAAGCACGGAAACAAATATCCGTAGCAGGGAAATGGCCCAGACGAACAGAAGGAGGGAGGTATTAGGCATTTTGACACCCTATGAGAAGCAGCATGACGGGCCACCCTATCGGCCTGTTCGTTTCCAGGAACACCGACATGGGAAGGGACCCAATACAGCGCAATAACTTTCTTCTACAAATAAATAAATAAATAAAATGAATAAATAAAATAATAACCTTTTTTTTCATCATATTCATCCCAAAGTTTTAGCATTTGGGAGCTGTAATTCCCGATCAATAGATGTGCCTTATTCAGAAAAACAAAATTTGAGCAACTGTTTTCTTGGTTGTCCTCCCTTAAATTACTAAGACATCTGTATATATATATATATATATATATATATATATATATATATATATATATATATATATATATATATATATATATATATATATATATATATATATATATATATATATATATATATATATATATATATATATATATATATATATATATATATTCTTTATTCATTTTTAAAATGTATTTTGATCATATAAACTAATAGGTGATTGTTACGATCACTTGCAACAGCATATCCATAAGTGGAATTTAGAAATGCGCCATGGTTTTACAATCAAAGTTTGGACTTATAATAAGTATGGTTTTAAAATTTAAAAAAAAAAAAATTTCTAGCTGAAGATTATTAAAAACACAGAAATAGATGAAGCTTGTAGTACGCATGGTTTTAAATATATAATTAAAAAAATTAAATGGGGAAAAGTAAACTTGATATACTTGCTCTTCCACTTGCAGAAAGACTGCAAATAAGAAATAGTAAATCAACAACAGAGAATCGGAGAATACCTATGAAAAATGGCAGACACGAAAATGAATTCATTAGATGAGAAAAGTTGAATTAATGTATAAAGTTAAAGTGTGAAATCTAAACTAGTGTAATGGGATAGAAAAAATTCACACACACAAAAATCAAGGGTATATAAAAAGGGATTGGGGAGAAGTTCATGAGTATCTAAATATATTAAAAATGAGAGCCTAGAAATATAGTCATCACAATTCTATGATTAAAAACAGAAGAGAAAATGATGTAAATGAATAATATCTTACGATAATTAAGATGTTTATTTTAGAACATGCAGAATCGAACTATAAGAGGATAATTTTTATATGCATTTAAACAAAAATTACCTTGATATTACAATTTCCGGCATCATTTCTTCGAACGTCTTTTGCCGCTCCCCATTGATTGGTAGATCTCCTTCAATAGGGATTATTTTTAAGACGGTTTTCTCGCTTTCTGGATGAGTGATTGAAAAAACTTCGCCAAACACTCCTTCTCCTATTTTTTGACCACACTTTATTAACCTAAAAACATAAAAATTCTATTACCAATTCAAATAGTATATGTGATATCTTATTTTGAAACAATGAATAAAAATCTTTATATTGCATTCATTCTACTTCAGACTGAAAACAGTCTTCAGTGAAGTAACTGGGTAATCGGTAAATAATTTTATAAAACTGAAATACTACATCTGTTGATGTAATAAAACTAAAACTGAAAATAGTTTTCTATGTTCATATTTAACTGCTATAAAATTATGATACATAGTTCCACAAATAATTTATAAAACTAATTTAATATTAATTTTGAGTGAATTTTAAATGTTTCATGCATCAAAAGCATAGTATAAGTATTACTTAGTAGGATTAATAAATGTTATAATTTTCTGATTGACAGTGATGCACTTTTTTGATGCCTATTTATTTTTTTTTTAATAAAACCCTCATGAAGCAAATTGTATTTCTTTTAATCATTTAAAATCTAATTAAATCTTTTTTGTAGAAATAACATGTAAAATAATGCTTATTATTGAAAAAAAATATTAATTATTTTTTTACGTCATATAGCCCGACTCCAATAACAGAAGTTTTTGTTTTCATGACCAATCACGAAAGGTTTCTTTGCCATTTTTAAATAAACAAAAACGGCAACGACAGTGTTGCCAAATTTAATAACTTTGTACAGATTATAAGTTTAGAATTTCCATTTTCAAATAATTTATAAAACTATATATATATATATATATATATATATATATTATATATATATATATATATATATATATATATATATATATATATTATATATATATTTAAAATAGTAATAATTTAAGAGGCAAAGGTTTTATTAATTTTGAGTGTGAAAATAAATTTTAAATGTTTCATGAAAATGCAAACAATTTCATCTTTGTTTACTAAGTAATACTTATAAGTCAAAAATAAGTAACAACAATAGATTTTGACAATTTTGTAGTAAAAAAAAAAAAACTTCTTGCGTAAAATAAATAAATAAAAATTGTCAATATCTGGGCACATTAGGAAACAAGTTGAATACAGTAGTATGCAACTTGTTTGCATGTGTGAACAATTCAATTTAAGATAGATCATTTGCAAAATTAATATAACAACGTAACAATTAAAAAGTTAAGAATCAATAATATATTAATACCCTCTCCTAAAAATTCAATAAAAAAATATTGGTATGTTTGAATATAATGAATATTTGAGCTAGAGGCAATTGGAGAACGGTGATATCCGAGTTATGTTATGTTGTACATATTCTGGCATGTCTTTAATATGTGGGTATTGAGATTAGTATATATGCTACAAATTGTCATTGATTAATCACAGAAAATATCTTACTGATGTAAATTTTTTGTGTCCTAACTCCATTTGCATATTTTGCAGAATAGTCCACTGAACTATATATATATATATATATATATATATATATATATATATATATATATATATATATATATATATATATATATATATATATATATATATATATATATATATATATATATATATATATATATATATATATATATATCCAGTACTTGAAAAAAGTTACAAAATCGAATTTGCTATAGCCTGGTATGAAATTAATCCAAGATAATGACATATAGTTGTCAATAATTAACCTTCACATTTTAAGCTAAGACACTGTTTTTGTTGGTTGCATATTAAGTAACTATGAAGTGGGGACACAAACAAGAAAAAAAAGTATCATTTTCAAGACTCTGCAGCAGTTAGGTATTAGCTGTACGATTGTGTATCGTGCCATAAGTTTATACGAGGACACTGGTAATGTGAAAGATTGCCATAGATTTGGTAGGTTACATTCTGTTTGGACTCAGAAAACTGTCAAAACAGTAAAGGCACGAAATGAACGAAATCCTTTTTGTAAACAAAAAAAAAAAAAAAAAAAAAAAAAAATTAAGAAAATAAAAAAATTGTCACATAAAAAGCAAAAAATTTAAGAATTCCATGTTGCGCATCATCAGAGAAGACAAAATTAAGGATTTACAAAAGATACCACGGACATTCACTTAAGGATGCCGTAAAGAAAGGTGGAGAGAAATGTTGAAACGCCTGTTAGATAAGTACGTGCGTGATCGGCACTGGAAAGTTATGTTCACAAACGAAAAAATCTTTACCGTGGAAGAAAAGTTTTAACAAACAAAACGATAAAAGTGCATGCTTGCTATCTAAGGAAGCAGCAGAACTCGTACCATGAGTCCAAAGAGGTCATCTTCCGGCTACTATGTTAATTTGGTGGAGTGACAGTTGCGATGAGGTGACAGACATCCATTTTTGTGAAAAGGTGTTAAAACTTCGGCAGCATTAGAGAAAATATTTAATAATAGTAATAATAATAATAATAATAATAATAATAATAATAATAATAATAATCTAAAAATAATACTTTCAAGTTCTTCCGATTCAACAAAGTAATTTTTTATTTCCAGAAAAAAACTTTTAGAACTATTCTAGAATGAAAAGAAGTTAAAGCCTTTAATAAAATACCAACACTTCACCTAAAGTATACAGGCGAAAGACTGGTACTTTACTAAAAGCTTTAATATCTTTTTTATTCTGGAACAATCCTAAAAATAAAGTCATTTAGAAGAACAGAAAGAACCTGCAAGAAGTATGTAAATACTAATGCCGATTTAAATACTCTTAAATAATATTTAATTCAAAATGGCATAAAACAATACAAAAAATAAGCAATTACAATTTTCCTGACAAAACCTTAACTAACATTCGAAGATTATAACTTCGTCTTAATATAAACTATTAATTCATGACAAATCCAAATCTAACTCAAATTAAACTTACTCTTCATTAAAAAATTCTTCCATCTTCAGCTCTTCTTCCTGAAAACACAACTTCAAGATTTCTCTACGAAAATCTTTTTCTTCTAAGTAGAAAGCAGTCGGAATATCTATAAAGGAGAGGATATTATATATATATATAATATATATATATATATATATATATAATATATATATATATATATATATATATATATATATATATATATATATAATATATATATATATATATATATATATATATATATATATATATATATATATATATATATATATATATATATATATATATATATATATATAATATATATATATATATATATATATAAGCCACTAAAATAGTAAGATTAAAAAGGAAGAGTTGACGTTTCATCTTCTATTGAGGAAGACCTTTTCAAAACTGAGCAAAAATCAGAAAGCAAGTAAGCAAGAGTATGGAACTTCAAAAGTTAAAAGGAGGCAATTTAGGAAGTACGCGCATGAGTATGGAAAACGTTTTGCGAGGTGGTTTATAACAAAGTCTATTGTAAAATGGTACATTGAGAATATATCCCTCCGAGGTAGTTGGTTGAGAATATTATTTTTAGATTAAAAAATCATATTGGATCCATCCCTATCAATATATTGAAAATTTTTGATATGTTTAAATATAGAATTACTATAATTGACTTTAATACTATAATTGTATCCTTTATGTTGGGAAAGTCTAAATTATAACGGCTTCATTGTTTCAGCCATGCAGAATCGCAAGTACCACATGGTATACCAAAAACTTCACTGACAAATAGAGAGATGGAACTATTAATTTGTTAAAGAAAATCCAGAATGGTATTAGGATAAATGAAAAAACAATTTTGATTTTAAAGATGGTTCTGAGAAGAAACTTAATTGAGGGAATACCTGGAATATGGTAAAATTAATGCATTTCAAGTTAGAATTGGGAGTTATTATTGAGAAGATTAAGATTTTTTAGCCTTTTGTAACACTTATCACTGCTTTATGCTCAGGTTTGGAAAAAGCTACTTCGATATAAATATTTTTGTTTTAGTGGTTTTAATATATATATATATATATATATATATATATATATATATATATATATATATATATATATATATATATATATATAATATATAATATATTATATATTATATATATATAATCAGCAGTTTCCTTATTTGAATGCCATAGATAATTAATTTATGGTAATTCATGGAACCATTTGAAACAAAAGATGATAAGACAGCTGTAAACTGATATAGTTAGTAATGGAGTTGCAGCTTAATATTGAACGATCAGGAGTTGTCATTCACTAGAGGAAGCGCAAGGGTTTTAAATAGCCAAAAATATAAAGAATATTAAAGAGAAAAATTAAAGCACATTTATATTATTATTTTATTTATTATTATATAAAAAACGGATAAAATTTCATTTATTTTTTTATTTATAGCAGTCTTAAAAAAATTTTTTTTATTTTAAATATTATAATTCTACTTTCATGATTTCACATTGGGAATCAAGTACATATATTGTAAATATAAATGTTTATTTTCTTTAGTCTATTTGGAATAAACGAATACAAGTCTATAACAATAAGCTAATTTATCCTAACTCTGCAGTCACAGTATTACAGTCTAAGTAAATTACAGAATTATTTGCCTTAGGAACAAAATGGGAGAAGGCCTCTGAGATAGTATGTACCAAAACTGACTAAGTTTTTTGCCTAGTGTTCTTAATTGTCAATATATAAAAAGAAATGTGGAGAAGTTCATACTGAAACATAAATTATTAGCTTTTAAGTACTGAATGTCATTAACTACGAGAATCCAATATTAGAAAAGAACGAACAAATGAAAATAATTTAAAAAAAAAAAGATTTGCTGCTTGTTAACAAAACTTTAGTAAGTAGTATCCTTAACTAATCAAAGAGTATTTACCATCCAATATCATACGTGATTGGATTATAAAATGAATACACAGAAATTAATATAGACATAATTCAAGCAGGTCTAATTCAATTGGCAAACAAATTTTTCATTTATATAAACGAAAGAATAAATAATAATAATAATAATTAGGTATATTCCTGAACAAACTTACCAAAACATGTAGTTGTAAACTGTCGTGTAGAAACTGAAAGCTGAATATATATATATATATATATATATATATATATATATATATATATATATATATATATATATATTATATATATATATATATATATATATATATATATATATATATATATAATATATATATATATTATATATATTATAATTTTTTTTTTTTTTTTTTTTTTTTTTTTTTTTTTTTTTTTTTTTTTTTTTTTTTTTTTTTTTTTTTTTTTTTTTTTTTTTTTTAAATAACGACGATAGTTACAGAATTTATAAGGTATCTAATACAAATATTAAAATTACTAATAGCAAGTAGTTACATAAAATGCTGATACTAATACATGCAATTCTATCCTTAATGGGTATGTGTGTGAGATATAAAAGAATGAAAAGTAACCATCGTTTTTTTTTCAATATTAAAAATGAACTGCGACAAACCTGCAATTTGGAAGAGCTCAATAATTTCTTAATAGATCTTCTGTATCCTTTTCCTCCTTTACTTAAGGCGATTGAATGCGCAAAAGAATCTTTTACACTGTTACCATCAGTACTAAAACAAGATGTTTTACTCTGAATCTGACTCTTCTCTGAGATCATTGTAGAATAATTCTTTTTACTTAAAGGTGATAGTAAACTTGATTTTGAGGTGCAATAAAGTCTGGTTGTGTTTACAGGTACAGCAAACTTTTTTCGTTGTGTGACTCTCTGAAACTTGGTAGGTTTTAAGCTTAAAAATGTTGAAAAACTGTCACCACAAACAGAACTGCTGACATTTTGAGATAAACCTTTAATTTTTGTTTTGGAAGATTTTGGTGTATTAAATAAGCTTACCTCACTGACTGTATTTTTAGGTAAAATTTGTTTTGATTTAACAATATCGTTACTTGGAAAACTTTCAAATAAATCAACACTAAAATTGCTAGCACAAACTTCAGAAACATTGGAATAATCAAGAATAGCAAATGATGAACTTTTTTCAATAGGGGACAATTGATTTTGTAGAATGTATGTACTACAACAATCTTTTGCTTCTGCTTCTTTAACAGCTGGTGTGCTCGTAATAACATTCAGCAACGAATTTGTAAGCTGGCCTTCCTTTGGACGTGTAGAATCTGCCTCAGAAAACTTTAACAAAGGTACGGTAGGTGTACTGACATTTAAACGTGGCACATCTTTACACTTTTCAGGACTAAACACAATGTCTGTAAAAAAAAAAAAAAAAAAAAAAAAAAAAAAAAAAAAAAACTTAAAAAAAAAAAAACTTGAGGAATAACAATTTAAAAAAAAAAAAAAAAAAACTTAAAAAAAACACATTTACAATATTCTGTGATTTTTTAAAATTGCAAGTCTTTTATGGTAATTTTGGTATGTTAAGATTTTTATTATAAAAAAAAATTTTTTTACACAATATTCTATTTTATATTCTATCTAAAAAAAATTTCAGCATTATACGAACAGCAAAATATTCAGCTTTCAATAGAAAAAGTATTCAACAGATAGCACTGCTAAATCACAATAAAAAAAAAGCCATTTTTAATACTTTGTGTTATTTATTACATCAGTTTAATATAAAGTTCAGATTCATTTTGCAGTATGCATGTGATTTTCGTGCAAAGATAACACTGGCCAAAACATTTAACTTTTTGCTTGTTAAATAGAAGGGATAAGAGTCATTCTAATAGAATTTTTTTTGTTAGGGTCAAATGTGTTTAGAAATATTTTCAATCATCCATGGCATTGAGTAATCACATCTAGTTAAAAACAATAAAAGGCTAATGAAATTACCAATACTACATTTCAACATCACAACTGAAACTTTACATGCATAAAATGTATAAACTAAACACACTTGTAAATATACAAATTTACAAGTAATTAAAAGAGAGCAGTGATAACACCTTTATTTAACAGGTCACACTCATTTATTTTTATTAAGGAAATAGTTCTAATTTCTTCCTTTACATTAACTGTACCAACCTCGATTTATGTTACAAATTAATTTGTAACATATACCGTATATATATATAACTGTACCAACCTCGATTTATGTTACAAATTAATTTGTAACATAAATCGAGGTTGGTACAGTTAATGAAAAGGAAGAAATTAGAATTATTAAAATATAACTTATTATAATATTTTATCTTAAAACCTATTCACAAGTCTAAAGTGAAACAAAGCTTTTTAAAGAATAAATAAAGATATGTATCTTCTTGTTTTAATCCACTGCTATTACAACTACAACAGTAGCTAATACTAGAAACAACAACAAAAATATAATAATAATAATAATAATAATAATAATAATAATAATAATAATAATAATAATAATATTACCATTTTTAGGAAGTGATTCAAACATTGATAAGAATCCTTCATTATGTAGAGATTCACTAGAAGATTCTGAGGAAATAATCATGGCTTCAAACTCCTTCAAAGGAAGCAATTTGCCTTTGTTTTTCCTAAAAAGTAATATAAAATCAGTATTATATACTGAAATGGCGTGTTACAAATTTTTGTATACTTTCAGAATATAAGCTTTCTAAATAAGTTTTACGAAACAAACATTTAAATTATAAAAAACAATTAAAATTACCAATAATTTTCCCCACATCATTAACTTTCCAAACTGTGTCTTACCACACTAGAAGTAAACCTAATAAGGAGAATATCAGAAACTGACGTAATTTTAGAAGAAAGAAAAAAATGAATTTTACCCCAAATAAATAAAGTTAAAGAAAAAGAGGAGAAACAAAAAACAAGATGAAGTACTGAAGATTTTGTTGTACTTAACAACTACTACTGGTTAAGATCTGTTAGTTTTCAATATCACTTCACTGTCATATCATTTTTTAAATCATTATTAAAAATCAGTTTGTATCTCCTAATTCTGTTTTCCTTTACAGGGAACTGGTTACCTCTGGTTAGAAAGGGTTACAATCCAAAAAATTATAACAAGGTGATATTACAAACTGTCCTAAATGACATTAGTCAATATTGCATGAAAAAATCAAGGAGAAATTAAAATGTTGAATTATAGTATAAGCTTTGTTTAATTTAATGCAAGGTAAATAAAACTTTTGCGTTACTGAAGTTATTTTCACTTTTTATTTTTGTTTATAAATTGAGAATATGGTTACTTTTGTTTTTATTTATATACTATTATTATTACGCTATTGGAAAAAACATTATACTGTATGTTTGTAGAAAGAATTGGAGTTCAAAGTCCTTATTTCTTAATCTGTTAAGGGGAATGGTTTTTACTAAAATCAAAAGTTACTTCACAGCTCATTCTGAAAAAAAGATTAATTCGTAGTGCTCACAGCAGTTTCATAACTATTAGTGGACATCCATTTCAAGGAAAACTTAACTAAATGACAATTCATTATAGTTACATTTTTTACACTTTATGGAATTAATCATAAATAAAAATTTGTGGGGCTCTAATAAAAATTATTTAAGAGTTTTGAAATTATTTTTATTTTATTTTTGCTTTTTATTTACATTTTTTTTTTGTAAATGTTTCTCTTCAACCATACTGAATTGTTTATTTCTTCTCCAGATAAGAAGCCTGAATCTTTTTAAATTTATAATTTCCATAAGACTAAAGCAATTGTTCAAAATCACTAAAATTTTATATTATTTTGTAAAATTTAATTGGTAAGGTAAATGAAGTATTACACTATCGTTAAAAAAAAAATAAACAAATAAAAAAAAAAAAATCTAAAAAAGTGATAAGGAAGCTTGTGAAGTTGTGGTGTTTATCCCTATATTATGCTTCCTATCTAACTTCTCTTCATCCACCAAAGATTTTACTTGAAATTCTTACAAGTAGAAACTTTCCACATTGCAACTATATTTCTCCTTAAGCAGAAATTTATACAACTATTCTCCTCCTCATAACAACAATGAAAAGTTCAGAAAATTTGCTGTATCCACTAGTGTCAGAGGTCACTTTAAAAAGTGAATGGTTTTGGATAAGGAAAAGGTATCTCAGATGTTCTGCTGAGGTAGGTTCAAAAGAATATAAGAAGCATAGAGTACATGTAAAATTATGTTGAAAATGATGTATACATAAGATTGTTGGCTAGGGTAGTGACCTAATCTATGCCTGGCAAATGATATTAGAGTGTTATATGAAAGGTTATTTTTGGTATGGAGTACCAAAAATAACCTTTCAGTAGTGGTTGTGTCGATAAGGTAATTTTGTGTGATGATTATGCAAATATGTTTGTCTGTTGTATTATCTGGTAGGGGAAGGAATGGTGTTGAATATTTTTCTGCAATAAACCATTCAGGATGAAGGAGGGATACATTAATTCAAGAAAGAGTTGTAATTGACGTGTGTAGTGTACTGACATAGATTAGTGCAACTTTCATGTAAAAGTGGTAACTTATTGGGAAAATTTTTGTTTCTTGGAATGAGCATTGGATACAGGTAGTTTTACAGCAGCTTAATATGATATTGGAGTTTTTAGTTTAAAATTTATATGGCGAGGTAAGGGTGGCTGTCTCATTGCTGAATTCAATTTTGGGAAAGAGTACATAATATACGTCTATTTATTTTTCATTTACTGAATATGTTATGCAGTGGATGTTGAACTGAGGTGAAGTAGATATAGGAGAGTCCAAGAATCTTTTGGGGTTTTATTGGGTGAGATATTAATGTTTAGTTTCACCCAAGAGTGGAAGGTAAAATGGTGTTTATCTGTACTAATTGAGTGACTGAAGATTTTTCTGGGGAGACTAACATCCTGCTGGAGATGATGCAGGTTTTTGTTATATATATATATATATATATATATATATATATATTATATATATATATATATATATATATATATATATATATATATATATATATATATATATATATATATATATATATATATATATATATTTATTATAACTTACATTTCTGAATTTGCAATGGCATCAAATGAATCATCAGTACTAAATAGATCTGGACTTGATTCCAATATTGGTGCCATCTGACTGTGTTTCTAGAATATAATATATAATATATATATATATATATATATATATATATATATATAATATATATATATATATATATATATATATATATATATATATATATATATATATATATATATATATATATATATATATATATATATATATATATATATATATATATATATATATATATATATATATATATAATATATATATATATATATATATATATATATATATATATATTATATATATTTAAATAAAAGGCATTTTAAAAAATTAACAAAAATTTACCCTAATCATTTTTAACTCTTTGGATACCTAATACAAATAAGAATTTATTTTAGAGCTACTCAGTTTTATTAACCTAAACTTATTAACTAGGTATGGTCTAGACCAGCGGTTCCCAACCTTTTTTTCCTTCCGTACCCCTTCATAAACACACAAATCCAATATATATATATATATATATATATATATATATATATATATATATATATATATATATATATATATATATATATATATATATATATATATATATATATATATATATAAAGAACAATAATAATTAATTTTGTAATTTGATATTCTGTAATCTATATTCTATTAATTTTTTTCTTTTACATTCTTTTTTAATTAATCCATATATTTTTTTGTGTACCCCCAATCGATAGCAGGCATACCCCCAGGGGTACGCATACCCCAGGTTGGGAACCGCTGGTCTAGGCCAATATTAGAGAATTTCCATGGGCATATACTGCAAACTATATATGTATGCCACAATATTACCCCTTAGACCTTTAAAACTGCAGTAAATGCTATAAAAAATATTTTCTTTAAATGTTCTTGAATTTTGAAAATACAGATCACTCAAATTCAAAATAGTTCAAATTCAAAATATTACCCCTTAGACCTTTAAAACTGCAGTAAATGCTATAAAAAATATTTTCTTTAAATTTTCTTGAATTTTGAAAATACAGATCACTCAAATTCAGAATAGTTTATTGAATCCATTTGTATGGAGTATTTGTATAGTCATTCAAAAACCGAAATGTATTATACTCAATCAACTTTAAAAATAAACACAAAATTAATAAAATCAAATGAAAATAAACTGCATGAAATATAGAAAAAATAAAATTAATAAAAATCTTAAGAAATAACAATTTCAATGACAAATATTTATTTTAGGTTCTTGAAAATAATGCAATTTGGATACAGTACATTAAAACTGATTTTGATCTAAGTTATATACATATAAATTTGATATAGGAAGATAGAATTTCAACATGTAAAATTTAAAAGAAACGAGTTGGGTTCTTATCTCCCAATACTATTTCACTTGACTCAACATATAATGAAATAATAACAATAATGAAACCTAAAATCCATATAAAATGGATTCTGTTTTATCTTACCTTCAATGTTGGAGTATCTATCAACAATTTTTTTTGTTTGCTGCTGCTTTTGTTACTTATATAAAGATCTTCAAACTTTGGAACAGTTCTTTTAAGCTTCTTTCGAAAATTTTCTTTAGAATTAATTTCTTCAGCTTTAGAGTAAGTTTTCTTTGCCTTTAGAATAGTATACTTACCCATAACTTATTTTTTAAATGAACTAAATTATATAAAAAAATAACTATACTGAAACCAAGAAATGAAGAGAAAATAAAGAATAAGGAAATGAAAAATACTATATGGTAAACCATCAATGACTTTCAATCTTACAAGACTATAAGTTTGACATTTCATAACTACACACTAAAAAATTAAAGACAACTATTTAAAAAGTGTTTATATATATATATATATATATATATATATATATATATATATATATATATATATATATATATATATATATATATATATATATATATATATATATATATATATATATAATACACACAAGGAGTGATAGGAAAGTTTTACGACAGGCAGTGCCACTGTCTAGTAAGAGGTAAGAGGGGCTAACTTTGCAGGTGGGTGTTGTACAGGAAGCTTGTTTTTGTCCTTGGAAACGTTCTGAAAAGATCAGTGTGATATCTTTCCTCAGTGCCATGTTGCATCCTGGTGAGTGAAGACATATTGCTGTGTCTCAACAGTTTTTTAATTTTGTGTAAAATTTTAAAACCAGAAAATCAACTTTGGAGACTTAACTCTTAAAAATGGGGTTAAATATCAAAACCTATCAAATGTTTTTATCTGGTTCAGAATATTCAAAGATGGCTGCAAATCAGTCGATGATGACTCAACAGTCTGTCTGACCTTCCACTTTAACAACTAACAAAAATATTGTGAAAGTTCACAATTCAGTGCGCTGACTGTTGAGTGTTGATTAACAATTAGGGAGATGTCTGATAAATTGAATTTAAGTTTTAACTAGGTTCATCAATTTTAACTGAAAATTGGAAAATGTTTAGACTATTCTACAAATTCATTCCAAAACTTGTCAGACCAGTAGAAATAACACTGACTTGAAGCGCTGGGATGGGCTGGATATCCAGTTATGATTTCATTCTTATTTATTACTATATATAGGGACCAACTTGGTTTCTACTAGGGATGGAGCAATGCCAAAATTTTTACCGATACTGATACCTAAAACTTACCCGATACCTACCGATACTTTACTCTTATCCAAAAATTTTGCCGATACCGATACAGAATCAGAAAATATACCGATACCGATACTTCACTCCATCCCTAGTTTCTACCATACCAGAGACCTGGCTGGAGTTGACTAAAATTTGTAAAGAGGTCAAAAGCACTGAAATTTTTGGTTACGATAATTAGATATAATTTTAATTGAGATTTATTTAATTTTAAGAAAGGAGTAGAATAGCCAACATTCACTCAAATTATTGATTATATGCATTTTCTAAAAAAAAATCAGAAAATTACAGATTTTATATAATAAAAGTTTCAAAAAGTACAAGAATTTAAAAAAAATTTTTTTTTCTGAAAATTATGGGTGATTCAACAGGTTTACTTAGGTATGATCCTAAGTTAAAGATTGAAAATATGTAAGATATAAAATATAATATATTTATTATACAATATATATAATATATATAATATATATAATATATATATATATATATATATATATATATATATATATATATATATATATATATATATATATATATATATATATATATATATATATATATATATATATATATATATATATATATATATATATATATATATAGGCTTAGGTGTAGATTGTTTCTGAGTTTCGATATTTTATTTTAATCGATACCTTTATACCTATAATTTTTTTAAAACAAATTTTAGTTTACGTTTGACTGTCATTGTGGTGCGTTGTTGTTGTTTAAATATGAATATTTGAAATATAAGTATAATTTGTTCTCATATATATATATATATATATATATATATATATATATATATATATATATATATATTATATATTTTTATTTTTTTTTTTGCTGTAATACGGCCCTAGGCTTGTATGTCATGCCAATGTTCTTGTGTAGGTTAGGCCTCTTTTACGGCAACTTCTTGTATAGGTTAGGCCTCTTTTACAGCAACTTCGGTAGTTCGAGCTATGATAAGTCGAATTAGGTTTGCTAGAAAATTAAGTAATAATAATAATTGTGTGTATATGTGGTGTAATAGGGCCGTAGCCATCTATTTCCTGGCAACATTCTTGTTTAGGTTAGGCCTCTTCAATATTTTTGATTATCAATATTTTCTAACAATCGAAACTCAGAAACAATCTACACCTTTACCATATATATATATATATATATATATATATATATATATATATATATATATATATATATATATATATATATATATATATATATATATATATATATATATATATCCTTAGAAATAAATAAAAAAAATTTTTGGCAACTTGTACATTAAACTCACAATGTGTGTATATATAGTTCCAATCAAACTCGCAATGCATAGGTATGTATTTATTTTCAGCAACCTGGTCTCGCACAAAAAAATCTACTACTGTGAATGAAACAATTACCATATATATTTCAATATAATTTTTTTTATATATAGTCTAAATCCAACTTGGCAAAATTGTAAAAAAAAACAGTGAAAGGATAATATGTCTCTAAAACGTACAAACGAATTTACAGCAGACAAAATGGTATGCCATATTGTAAAAAAAAAAAAAAAAATTTTTTTAATAATTTGAATTTTTTTTTCTTACAAAATCCTTTTCCATTAACTGATAAACAGAAAAGAAATCATATTACGATCATTTCCTCTATGTAGTTAGGTTGAGTAGAAAAAAAAAATTTGAGTTTCATTCTTAACAATTACCCACTGGTCTTTAAATTTAATAGCTGTGCACCACCCTTAATACTCAAACCTATACTTTATCATAAGCCAACCTTAAGTACATGTATTTTACTTCGTATACAAAATTGGTCAGGCTATTATAAAATAATGTAATTTACTTTAGGTTAATAGCTCAATTTAATTATAATTTCACTTATTTGGCAAGCATGAAGCACTTTGTAAAACAAGACTGGCTATTGGTAGACCTATTTAGGCCTCATAGCCTATTTCGCATAAGGCACAAAACCAAATTTAATGTTAAAATATAATTATAAAAATTATTTATGTTTATTAATGATTATAAAACTTATTTACATTTATTAACAATCAATCAAACTATAAAATCATCACACCACCAAAGTTATCCCGCCGACAATTTTGTTTTGAAACACAGTGTATATCGATCTCAGTACAAAAATAAATTTCAACTTTGTTTTAAAAACCCTTTGCCGTTTTATAATTCCAATATTTACCCTATATATGGTAAACTTTGCTAATTCTTAGAAAATTTTAACTTCATATACCATTATATACTAGTATAAGAATATTTAAGAAAATTTGATGAATATATATGAAATAAGAAAAAAAAAAAGATATTGTAAGTTCGAAAATATTTGAAAATACGGATTACTTATTTTTATATTTTTACTTTTAGTTACCAATTTCGCTATTTAACCCTAAGCAACTTTTATGTAATAAATAACCCTATGTCCACCATAATCGAATTTTAATTTGGTTTAAGGGGTTGCTTAATTAATAATTATTTAATAATTAATAAGGAAGAGGGATGCTCAAAGTTAACAAAAAATAATGTCTGTACGAAAATAATAAATTACTTAAATTTTGTAGTATGTTAATAGAGTTTATATATTTAATTCTTTCTCTAATGAAATCTTAAGGTCTAGGGCGCCCAACATAATAAAAGATAATAATAATAATAATAATAATAATAATAATAATAATAATAATAATAATAATAATAATAATAATAATAATAATAATAATAATAATAATAATAATAATAATAATAATAATGATAATAATAATAACTATAATAGTAGTAATAATAATAATGATAATATTTTTTGAGTTTAGAAACTGAGCAAGTTATGATGATAAAAATATATCTTATTTGCCCAGCTTCATTAATTTCTTAAAAATGGATGGGTAGCAATTTTCTTTTCCTGTTGTGTACCTGGAGCTAAAAAAAAAGCAGCTGTTGTTGTTTTTTATCGATAAGTTCACACTCACAGAATCCAGTGGTAGTAATTGCGGTGTATTACATCTTTACATTGGAGCCAGTTTTGCTTGATTTTTGGGTTCTGCTGAAGTTTAGTTAATGGTTTTTTGATAAATTTTGATTTTACTCACAGAGTACTAACTAAAAAAAGTTTATGGCTTGTATTAATGTTTTATAGAAACATTAAACCTTTTAGTCGAAGTAGCCTAAATGTATAAATTATATTAAGAGCTATCTTTTGTACTTTATGCACAGTACTAGTTTAGAGTAGTATTCGTAGACCATACATGATCCTAGCCAACTGATTGTGTTCTTAATTTTTATTTCGGTAGCAAAATTGGTGAAAGTAAGCATCAGCTGAGCATTTTTTATTCTGCAGAACATCTAGACAGAATATATTGATATGAAGTAAATTAGGCAAAATTAAGCTTCGGAAGATTATTTTGGTAATTGTGTAGTTTATGGTAGGAAATTAATATTTTTTAAACTAGAAATACACAGTGGCAATAGTTGAGTTTAGGTAAACAATTTTTTTTCTTAATATATGAAACTACGAAAGGAAAATGATCTGAAATAATTTTTTTTTAAAGTTAAATTGGGCTGCGAAAAATGATTTTGTATACTAAAAACAAAAATATAATTAACGTAAGTTTGATCATTTAACAATATTTTACATCAATTGGATATTATTATCTGGCAATGCATTACCAAGTTACTGCATGAGTGTAAGAGTAAATTTTATAGCTATTTCGGAATTTATGAAAGATATAGAAAAAATTTTTTACTCTTGTTTTTCAAGGAAACAAATTTTTTCTTCATATTTGGAAACAACAACAGATGAATTGATCCGAATTAAACCACAGAAAATGATTATGTGGACTAAAAATACTAAAAAATAAAATTTATTAAGTAAAAAATATGTAAATTTAATAATAAATTGTGACTTCAATGTTATATTATTATTTGTCTCATACTGACAGGTTGTTGCATCAGAGTTGGAGAGGAAATTATCAGAGCTAAAAAAAAAATATTTAAATATATTAAACTATAAACAAAATATGAAAATAAATTACGTAATTGAAATGATAAAAATATTTTGTAATTATTCATGGTTCGTCTCTCACCTGATAATATAAACTGGAAATTTATTGTAAATTGAAAAAAAAAGCAATAAAAATTGGGTTGGAGAATCAAATTCAATAAAATTAAAAATAATTATAGTACTACGAATCTTGTTATGCCTTATAGCGATATAGGCAGAGAATAACTGTAAAAATTATTGATATTTATAACATTGTTACTAGATATTTGAAAATATTAAAACATATACTTTAGTAACTTTTTATTTATTTTTTTATTTAGGTTAGGCCTATTTGCTAGCCATTAGCATGCATTAACCCTATAAGTCAAGATTAGGTTAAGTTGAACTAGTTTATTAGATTAGTACCAATATATACCTATATTAGTATTTATATATTTTCTGATTATCTTCCTCTGCAAAATTTCTTACGCTATATTATTAAAGTCGCAGACAAAAACCAAGCTTTATGATATTCAAAATATTTTTACTACCTTAAGTGCATTTTAATATAGTGAATTTGATTTTCTGACACATTTTTATTATTTTTCTTCAATATACATTATATTTCCAGTTTATATTTTGAATAACAACTAAATACCATGCAGCAACCTGGCAGTTCAAACCAAATGATAGTACAGTGTCTTGTTAAATGATTGTATTTATTCTACTCATTGTAATTCATTTTTATTTTTTACTATTTAGTGTACCAAATCATTTTCCGCAGCTCATATCAAAAAAGAAAATTAATTAAGATCAGTTTGTCTTCGTAGTTTTGATATTTGAAACCTAAAATCTGTTCCATTGAAAGACCTTATTACTGTATATTCAAACTATGAAGACAAGATATTACCATTTGAAATCAAGTAAATTACGCATATTGATTAAATAGATCCAGCACTCATGAGGTTAGTCCTATTTGCTGACTGTTAGGCACATATTTACCTATAAAGTCAAGGTTAGGTTGAGTTAAACTAGTTTGTTAGATAATCATTTAAAGAACTAGTTAGGTTAGATTAAGTTGATCTAGCTTGATAGATCCAACATACTAATTTGGCAACCTAACCTTGACATATAAAATTTAAATGTATGCCTACAGTCAGCAAATAGGCCTAACCTATCAAACTGGGCTCTTTCATTGTTTATTTAACAAACTAGTTTGACTTAACCTAACCTAGACTTGAAAAGACAAATAGGCCTAGCCTTGTGAATGTTGGCTATATATATATACCTATATATATATTCTAGTTTTGTTTTTTAGCTCTGAAATAGCTTTAAAATTCACTTTGATGCTGATGTAGCAACCTGATAGTGCATAGCCAGATGATAATATGCCATTGAAGATAATGGACCAACTGGGGCCCAGGTCCTAGCCAACCCTGACCAAAAATTGAGAAGAACTGGGTTTTGCCTGCCAGTGTTAAAATGGCAAATCAAACAAAATATAAGAAAATTAATACTTTTTTTTCTTCTTTTTTCAATATTTTCTTTTTCTTTTGACCACTCCTCTTCTGCTAGTAAATGTTTTTTTTATTTTTATTTTTAGATACCCCCCATAAACATATGGTATTTCATATATAAACATATGAAAAATTTTTACTTGGGGCACCCGGAGGTCCTCTTCTAATTTCCTGGCTGCAGATGTTATATTTAGCTATTTGAGCCTATCCTTTTAGCAGTGTAAAGTACTCCCATACTGCTGAAGCTAATCTTTTAGCCATATATATATATATATATATATATATATATATATATATATATATATATATATATATATATATATATATATATATATATATATATATATATATATATATATATATATATATTTAATATTCATATCATATATATATAAAAAAAAAAAAAAAAAAAAAAATCACTTTTAAAAAAAAAAATTTTTTTTTTTTTTTTTTTTTTTTTTTAAAAATAATAATAAATATTTTATAAATTATTATTATTAAAAAATGTTTATTATTATTTGTGGGCAATAAATCTGCAGTGCATTTTTGGTTTTGGAGAGTGAGGCCTGACTATGTTTATGCAAGCCTAAGCCTTGGGGTTTAGGCATTGCTTCAGCAACTCTGCTTATTATTATTATTATTATTATTATTATTATTATTATTATTTGTCGCTTTTTATAATAAATTTTGTTTTTGGCATTTTTATTGTTCTATAGTGTTGGTTTGATCTTAATTAGACTTTCTTTAATACATTATTTTTTAGATTAAATTATTTATTAATTTATTAAAAATTTTTATGTATTTTATAATATTGAATCTATTTATTAATTTCAGAAATATCAAAAGATTTTTAAATATGGCAAGTACTCAAGTTATTAGAGTGAAAGGAAGCATTCCTTCAAAATTTGTTTCAAGAAAAAAGCTTAAAAGCAGGCAAGGTGCTTTTGGCTATTATCGGCCCAATCATTTTGCATTTATTCCTGGTGACCCAGAATTAAAAGTAAGTCTTTCATTTTGAATAATAAACTACAACTAACATAAATTTTGTTATAGCTCTTAATTTCATGTCTTAATGACTTTGATTTTTTGTAAATTTATATTTTGATATAAAATTATCATTTTATTTTCTAATTAGAAAGACTGTTACAGTGTTATTGAAAAATAAAAGGTTCATAGATGCCATGTTTGACAAGGATGCTTTTTAATATTGCCATGGAGTTTGAGTTGGGAGAACAGTTAAAAAATATTGGCTTTGCCAAACTTTGGCTAACTCTAGTGTCTTTGCCCATTCTTTTTAAGCTTGTTGGTAAATTTGTATTTCATCGTTTTATTCAGGAAAGGAATTTGAATTCATCCTAAAGATTTGATTAATGAAGTAAAAAATGATAAATATTATTTAAACCCAGTTTCATTAGATAGCATATCTTCTATATTTAGAATTTGTGTTTTGTTTTGAGCATGCAATTTATGATACTTCTACCTAAGATTCCAGATAACCATTAACTATAATACAAAATAGGACTTTACTTTTTCCTAATACAGTATGCAAACCTCTTTCTTATTCAAATGAAGACTACAGATAACATTAGCAAGGAATTAAAAATGCATAAAACTTTATTATTATTATTATTTTAAATTTGTTGAAGGCTCATATTAAAAGTGAATTTTCTGATTTATTTATTCTTGAAGTTCTGATGTGGTTGTTAGATACATATATCTGCAGTGTCGAGTCCGCTAGTGGCAACATTCAAGAACTTCCTGAAATAAAATTAACTTTAAGAATGTTAATTTAAGAAGGCAGAATGGCTGATTTGCAAGACTCAGAATCAATTAATGTTTTTTTAAAATCTTTGTAACAAATTGATTCAGAGTAACCTTACTTGGTTGAAAAAAGGTTTAGTAATATTTTCCATTTTAAGAAAGGAGATAATATATTGTAGGAGAGGCATCAGACTCAAACTTACAAATATAAAGCGAAAATTTTATTCTTTAGCTAAGAATCATAAAGTTTATGGATTCCATAGTAAGTTAAAGTAGGTTTAGTATACGTCTACCGTGGCTCGAACGGTAGGGTGATTGACTCAAGGCGCCGGTTTACTTCGGGATCCTAGATATACTACTAGAAGTCGAATATCCCGTGAGATGTGAACTTTTTATTAAAAAAAAAAAAAAATAAAATACCATTATGTGATTTAATTTTTCCCAATTTTATTTTATTTTTTTAATTTTTTTTTGTTTAAAACGAGTAAAGTGGGTGATGGTTATAAAAAGGTTGTGAAATACTAATCTAGAACTATTAACAGTACTAAACTTTTTTATTTTTATTTATAGATTTAAAAATCCACACCTCACGGTCATTATTCAAGGAGGGGAACTTTCTATATGTATTTTCCGAGCCTTTAAGCACGTGAGTCAATCACTCTTATCATTATGACATTGTTATAAACAAAACTTGTGTTATTTCAAAATAAAGAATGCATTCCCAGATATCCAGAAGTTCTATCCTCTGCTGTCGAAGGCAAACCCCATCATTATTTGGGGTACAAATTCTATATTTGATCCAGCTTTTCTTAATGTTTGATTGACAGTGAGATTAACAGAGAGAGGCCGAAGATCTCATGAAGAACAAGGAACTTTATGAAGAAGGACAACTTATATGCATTTGCAAGAGCAAATAATTTTCTTATTTAACTAACAACCCTTATATACTATAATGAGGAAATCTTATTTTAAATTTTTTTTTGTATTAAGATTGAAGATTTCATGATGTACAATGAACCGGAAGAAGAAGAGCAACATGACCCTTCCGAAGATGAAGAGTCTCCTGAAACAAATGATGGAAACAGATTTATGGGACTTGGGGGATATTCTCAACATAGCACACAGTTTAACACTAGTCAGTCAAGGAAATCATTTAATCAGGTAAGTTTTACTTGTGCCTAAATAAAGTTGATTTTTTTTTTGTAAATCTTTAAGCATTAGGTTCACTCTCATCTAAATAAATATAATAACCAAGGGAATATTCAGAAACTGAATCAATAAAAAAATGTATTTTGGAAATTACAGCTACCTATTTAGAAATTAGAGTTAATTTTCTTGTGATGAATGGCGAATTAATAATTATTTTATTTAAGCAATATATATATATATATATATATATATATATATATATATATATATATATATATATATATATATATATATATATATATATATATATATATATATATATATATATATATATATATATATATATATATATATATATTATGTGCGAGTTACAATTCAAACATTAACGTCTCTATTGTTTATGAAGTAATATTTCGAATCTTGATTACATACTTTCTTTATTTTCCTATTTTGACTTTTAGTACTTATCAGAGTTAGTATGAAAAACATTTTCTTCTCAATAGAGTTGAGTGATGAAAATTTTTTATAAACCTGAGTTATATCCCTTAAAAAAAAAAATATTTTTCATAGAGATTGCATCTTAAATTTCTTCAACTTTAGCACGTAACTCATTTCTAAAATCACAAATCAATTTTGCTTTTTGATGGGATGATTCAAGCATATCAATTTCCTTTCTTATGTAAGGGGGTCCAAATTTGTTTAGATTATTCAATTACAACCCAATATAGTTATTACTAACCTTGTTCCTTAACTTCTTATTCTTAAAAACAACATAAACGTTTTATAGTTCTTAAGTTTTTGTTAACTTTTTCAGCTTTCGTATCATTATTAATAATAACCACACTCAAATTCGCGTTTTTTTTTTTTTTTTTTGTCCAACTCCAACAACTTCCCATTTATGTCATAAATAAACTATTTATTTAGATTAGACTGTAAATAACCTAACATTTTTTGCTTTTTAAACTCGTTTCAAATTTATCAGTCAAACTCATAAGTTTGTCTAAGTCATACTGAACTTTAAAAACTCTTATGATTCCCAACAGAAGTAGTCAGTTTAGAATCATCAGTAGGGAAAGAATTGTGTCTATCACAGAACCTTGAACACCACATTTACCTTTATCACCTCCCATAAAGATTCATGACCATTATAAACTGCATGTCTTCTGATAATCAACCAGTTTTATCCAGCTAATATATATATATATATATATATATATATATATATATATATATATATATATATATATATATATATATATATATATATATATATATATATATATATATATATATATATATATATATATATATATATATATATATATATATATATATATATATATATATATATATATATATATATATATATATATATATATATATATATATATATATATAATATTGATGATGAGCTGAGAAACGTGGGATTGCCAGAAGAAAAAGATATAATATTTTTGAAGGTTTATTTATTCTTCAAAATAGTCTCCAAATTAGAAACATTTGAATTATTTTATTCTAAACCATTTTTGTCCTCACTGAGGTGACTTTTGTTGAGACTTGCAAAATAGGCATTCATTATCTGAGATTAGCTTGACATTGGATCTTAATTTTCTGTTTCCAAGAAACAATTTTATTGAGTTTTGGAAAAATAAAAATATTTGGTGGTGCTAAAACTGGAAAATAAGGATGTTGCAGATTGTTGCTTACACTTTGAAATCTAATTTTTCCAAGTTGGAAGTGGCAGGTGCATTATCATTTTGAAAAAAAAAAGCACCCTTAGTCGAAGACTTTTCTTTAAAGCTGCCTTTAATATGTCTGAAAGTGCTGCAAAATAATCCTACTTAGTTATCATTGTACCTTCTTCAAATTATTCAATTAATAAACATTTTGGTTCCCATAAGAGGGTATTGGGACCTCTTCCAGTCAGTTAAAGTTTGTGTTTTTGAGTTTGGGATCTCCTCACTTTGTATATAATTTCAACTGCTTTTTCGACTCTGGCTTGTAATACTGAATCCATGTTTCGTCTATTGTCACGAAGCTATAAAAAATAATTACTCCTTTTACCTGCCTTTATACATTTCTAAACTGTCTTTAGAAATGGCAATGATCATATATCTGTTAATTTGTCAAAGCAAACTGAGTATTGATCTTGCAGTTGACTTGAACATATCTAGGTCTAAAATATGGATAACTTTTCTTTAAATCGTCCCAAAAACAAAGAAAACAAAGCCTTACTGCCACTTTTAATCACCGATATTTCAATATAATTCATATAATTTTGAGAACATGGTCAATTACTTCAATTGCCGCAGCCTATATTGTTCATTCTAAGGGTCATCTACCAAGCTCATTCTGTACAAATTTAAATTTATTTATCTATTTTCGCATAGTTGTACAGGTAGGACATACCCACCCACTAAATCTCATATATCATTATGAATATTTGTAAAGGAAATTCCATTTAACATTTTACTTTTTTTTTTTTTCAGAAATACATTCCTGTTAGTTATAACTTTGTTGATTATGTTCTGAAGAGGGATCAAGGTTTATCAAGGTTAGAAACACAGAAAGTTAATATTGAATATGGAACTAGACATTTACTTACAACAGGAATGTTTAAAGAACATCCCATAGGCCTTAACCGTGTTAATAAAGTAAGTTTATTATTATTATTATAAGAAAAATCAAAAAGATATATTTGTTTAAGTAAAGTTCTTTTTTTAAGATTGTGATTCTTGTTATATATAGTGAGATCCCATGTCAAAATCTTTTTTATTACTTTCCTTTACTCTTTGTTTCTCTGCTTATTTTGATATTGTTTCAAGGTCCTTGCTTTTTTAGGATCTCGATTTATTTTACTTCATGTAGATTTGTATTTACTTTCATTATGTTCACGTAGCATTAAATCACTATCTTTAACACGCATCCTTACCCTTATCCACAATAGGCAACGAAATTCCTGTTGCATATGTGTTTGTAGCTTTAAAGATTGTGTAGACTTGAATTAGGTCTCTATTGCTTAGCCTAATCAAGTAAACCCCCTGTTGCATACATACTTGCAACGTATAGTTTGTTTAGACCTGAACTTAATCTCTATAGCTGATAGCCAAGTCATTGAATTCTTCTTTCTCATAATATTTTAGGCTACAGTGAATAAAACTAGCCTATGTTTATACAGAGCTATTAACTTAATATTTGATCTTACCTGATTGTTTTCCTTACGAATACTGATGGGTTTTTTTTTCGTATGACAGACAACAGAGTCTGACCTAATCCACATCAAAGTCCCCAGGATAACCACAAGACCGAGCGCTCAGAGATATAGAAACCCAGATACCCCAACGTGAAAAATGCCACCCCTGATATCTAATATGTCTTCCTCTTCACAAACAAAATATATTCCTTTTTCTTCTAGAGTTGTATACTCTATAATTTATAATTAAATATTCTTTATAACCTTAATATTAACTTGAGACAAATGTAATTTAAAGGGAGAACACTATGACCCTTTCCTAATCAACACCTTATGTTTAACTTTTTTATTACAACCTGCCAAAAAGAAATAAACATATAATACATGTAACTAAATAATAAACTCCCTCTCCTTCTAACAACACCTTCCAAACCATGTCTGTCTCTCCACTATCTATCCTCGGATCTCATTCTTCTTCTTCTTCTCTTCTTCCTCTTCTTCTTCTTAAACCTATTAAAATATACAATCATATCTTTCCCTCCCCTCCCCTTTTCCCTTCTACATACTCTTTGATTAAATGACCATCTACTCTACCTTTAGTGAACACATCTGCTATTTGACATTTCGTATTAACCCATTCCACCTCTTCTATCTTCTTCAACTCCAAGACCCATTTTATCCATGCTATGTCTATCCTTAAATTTTTACTTAATACCTTTGTTTCTGAATATATCGCATTCTTTAGGGTTTTACTATCTGTATATACTTTAACCTTTAACCTGTCACCTCCCATTATTTCCAACCAGCATTCACTCAAAAATATACCTGCCTCAATACCTTCTATCAATCCTATAGCTTCAGCTTCAATTGTTGATCTTGCCACTCTTCTAACACATTTTGATTTCCACACAATTGGACATCTATGTCCTTCATTATCTCTCACCGCTACTATATAACCTATCTGAGGACTGTCCTCTATATTATTTCCATAAGAAGCATCCGTAAATACTTCTATTTCTACTTTTTCCTTCCAATTTTGCTAACCATATGCCTTACTCTCATTTGTTTTGCCCTTTTTAATATGTTTATAAGTTTCCTTAGTTCCTCTACTTTTCCACCACGGAAATACCTGCTTCTTTCACTTACGTAATATGACAAATCTGGTCTCGTTTGACAGCTTATCCAGTTCATTTGTCTTACCAATGATCGGTATAAAGTTAATTCTCTGCCTTCCATTTCACTACTCACAAAGAAATCTCTACTATCGGGTATACTTATGTCGTCTATATATTTGTTTTGGTTTAGCCAAACACCGCCTTCACTTTCCTCTATCTTTATACCTATATATTTAAATTCTGACACTTCTTCAGTCCCTATCTTTAATCTGTTTTTAATACCCCCGATTATGTTGTCAAAGAATTCCTTGTTGCCTCCAAAACAGAAGTCATCCACATGAGTGCACATTATTCCAATCAATTTTCCTTCTTTTTTCCAAAAAAAATAATGCTGGTTCCAATTTACTCTTTACTCCCCCCAACTCAGATATAATCTTTACTACTTTATCAAACCATACCCTTGCTGCATCCTTTAAACCATACACTGTTTTCTTTAACTCCCATAACCCTGTCTCCTTAGCTTCTCTTGGAGGGGTAACCCAAACCTTTTCTTTTGATCCTGTCTCCCTGCAAATAAGCTGTTTCATTGATATAAAACTTTTAATTGCTCTTAACTTTTATTCTCTCAAGTCCCTTTTTTGTTCCTTCTTCATGTTATTAGTACTATGTTTCTTGTTTTGGTGCAAAAATTTGAGCGCTCGAATTAGATGTGGATTCCATGCACTTGAAAGATTTTTCAGTTTTATCCAGATACTGTCACAAGTTTCAGTCTCTACATTCGTATTTTCCACGTTTACAAAGTCTACATTTTTCATTCGTTATTCTTTCAGTTTCTGTATTTCCAAACTGTTCCTGTGACTCTTTAAAATCACCCACTTTATAATCACTGTTTATTTTGCTCATTGCCTTCGCATTGTTTTATGTGCCTTATTGGGTACTAAAAAATAAATGGTTCTGAAACTTCCATTGTTCTGTGATCAGCAGATGCACTTTTTCAAGATATTTTCACTGACTTTGGAGTGAAACCACTTTGTAAACCTTGAATCAGTTATGTGAATTATTTTTTTTTTTTTTTTGCCTGTTCGGATTTCCTAGTGGTTCCGAGTGATGTTGGTCCAAATCTAAATTCCTGGTAAATAAAAAAAAAAAAATATATATATATATATATATATATATATATATATATATATATATATATATATATATATATATATATATATATATATATATATATATATTATATATATATATATATATATATATTATATATATTATATTATAATTTATAATTTTAAAAATTTTCAGGTTTTTTGTTCACAGTGGTTAAGCGATCATCAAATAGTTATGGGAACAAGATGTAACAAATTATTAGTATACGATATTAATAATCACAATATTGATATTATCCCATCTTTGTTAAGTTCAGAGCCTGCAAGAAATCCTGATCACCAAAGTGGAATTCACGCTGTTGAAATAAATTATTCAAAAACTTTATTAGCGACAGGGGCTCAGAACTCCCGCGATTTAGCCGTTTATAAACTTCCTACTCTTGATCCCGTTTGTGTTGGTGAAAAGGCTCATTCCGAATGGATATTAGACATTACTTGGCTCGACAATGAATTTTTGGTGTCAGGGTCCACGGATGGAAAGTTAGCTTTATGGAGGATCGAAGAGAAAATGGAACCCGATGATGTTGAGAAAGAGACAATTCCAAACTACTCACATATACAGCCTGTTAAAGTTAAGAAATGCTTTGGTGCTGATAAAGTTAGGGCTTTGATTTTTAATGAAAATTTAAATGAAATTGTTGCGTTATCCATGAATGCGTATGTACATATATGGGATTCTAATAGATTTTGGCAAAAAATGTCTCGGAAATTACCGCATGCGATGGACAACGCTTGTCTTACTAAAAGAGAAGACTGTTCACTATACGCCATAGGATCAAAATCACATTTTACACTTTTAGATCCAAGAACGCTTCATCATGTTAAAAAGGTTTGAAAAAAATAATTTATATTTTCATAAATGAATTAATTAACGAAAGAAAAGGAAATTTTATATTCTAGTTTGTTTAATTAGTTTTAATAAGTAAATGGAAAGTTGCTTGTGAAAACAAAAGCAAGTATGGTTTATTTGTAAAAGCTTACAATTTTTATTTTTAATTTTTTTTTTAAGGTTAATGCAAGAGTATCAGGCTGCAGCGTTAGGTCTATTAGTTTTCATAAGGATATTTTAACTATTGGAACGGGTATTGGAGTTATAATGGTGTACGACATGCGGGCTGGAAAATATATGGAATCGACTATGAATAGGTAAGTTTGTATATATATATATATATATATATATATATATATATATATATATATATATATATATATATATATATATATATATATATATATATATATATATATATATATATAATATATATATATTGGTAGTTTTCGCAATCCACAATCAATAAGTAAAGAGTGGAATTGATGACTGATCGCTATTGAGTTATGGCTTAATTTAAGATTGAAAATAAAGATAAGATGTTTAATTATTTTTATTATTATTATTATTATTATTATTATTATTATTATTATTATTATTATTATTATTATTATTATTATTATTATTATTATTATTATTATTATTATTATTATTATTATTATTAATTATTATTATTATTATTATTTAGAAAGATATGGGTTATAGAGGTTTAAAGCGTGGTTCGAAATAGGATGAATGCCCCTGACTTGTAAGCGGTAAACCATTATCTGTGTGACATGCCCGGGTTGATGTTTATTGACCCTCAGTTGGAGTCACAGACCGGTCTCAAACACGTAACGAGCATTGCAGATGATTTTCCATAAAATTTTATCACTTGGTCCCGGTATAACAATTTTAATTGAGGCAGTAAATATTCTTACCTAATCTTACCTTTTCAGTAGATTTCATATTTGTTCCACATTAAGGAATTTAAATCTGTAACCTACATAGATTTAAGAATACTGAACCTCTGATTTCGAAGTCCTCTGTTGTATATATTTATTAGTGTACAGGTTGCAGTGTCCATTTCTTGGCCCTACTGGTCTGCAACTCCACTGGTTTTTCGGTTTACACACTTAGTTCATTCTTTTATCAGGAACTGAATCACCTTATTCTGAAAAAAAATCTTGGCTTCAGCAAAGGGGGGAGGACGTAGTGCCTTCCGAAGCGATGTAAGTACCACGACTGGGCATAAACCCACAGAATGATACACAAGGTTAGACTATTCCGTTTCACTTTGTTGCTCTTTGGTTCGTTCCTTATTGCGTTTCACCCTCTCAGAGTATCTTTAATGTAACCTCGTCTCATATTTGGGTGTCTATGCTCTCACTACCTCCCCACCCCTTTTCTTTACATGTTCCCCACAAATTTTCAAACGCTTGCTCATACATTACCTATTGAAATAGAAAAATAGTGAAACATATATCAGCCCCAGAGATGCTTGGAGGGGCAACATCCAAGCAATGCCCTTCATTCACCTCACACCCCGATATCGTTTCGGAGTTGGCTGCCTCTGATGATGGGGAAGGTGCTGCCAAGAATTCTTATCTGGCATGCCCTGGTGTGCTGTCTTTCGTTTTTATTAATTTCTGCAACATTCGCAGTCTTTTGACTAATTTCCCCTTTGTTCGAACACCACATCTCTTCTAGACCTCATTACTTGTTCTTAACGGAAACTCAATTGCTTGGGTGCTCTGACAACAAACCATACTTTGTTACCTCTTACTGTCTTTATCCTCAATTTTCAACGAAAGGCAGGCAGTTGCGCATTTGTGCCCAACGATGTTGTTTGTTCTTGTTTCTAATTTGGAGTCTTCAAAATTTTCTACTTTATGGCTTAAGCTCTCTTGCAATTCTACAACTAAATTTATTTGTTTTGTCTTTATCTCCTAGTTGATAGTTGCTTTCACCTAGTTCTCATGATCCAGCTGGTGAACTCGTCTACGACTTTTCTATCCAGAACAACTTTGAGCAGTTGGTGCAACTCCATACTTACCTCCTTGACTGTCTTAGTGATGAATCCAACATACTTGATCTTAACCTCTTATCCTTCTCCATATACTGTTAAACTCTTTCCTCCTCTGGGTTCATCCGATTACCTTATCTCTGTTTCTTCTTCTATCTCTTCTAGTCTTCTGCATGAATGGTCCCATCCTTCAAAGTAGAAACGTTTCTGACACTTCCGTGCTGAAAATTAGTCTGATATGCAGTTGTACTTCTCTGATTTCCCATAGAATGATTATTGTTTTCGTAGAGAGGGCCCGGTCGGAATGTACAGAGCTTATAACCGAGGTGGTTCTCTGTCCATATTCTTTCCCTTCAACTAAACCTAACAAACCTTGGTTTGACTCCACTTGTCTTCATGCTAATCGCCAAAGGGATGTTGTCTTCAAGGATTACCTTCGTTTTCAAACTCCGGAAACTCATTCAACTTATATCTCATCCCGGAATTGTGCAAATACTATCTTTCTGGTTCCTCTTCTTCACGCACTTTCTGGCATTTTGCAAAAAATATTAACTAACTTTGCTTCTTCTCCCTCTCCTCCTCGAGTATCTTCTGACAGCATAACTGCCTTTCTACCTTCTACCAAAGCTGAATTTTATCTCTGACAGCATAACTGCCTTTCTACCTTCTACCAAAGCTGAATTTTAGCTCAAGCTTTTGCTTCTATTTCCACCTTAGACGATTTCGGAGCTATTCCTCCTCCTCCAACCCCCTCCAACTTATTTATATCTATTATTTTAATTCATTTCTTCTCTCTCTGAGCTTAACACTAAGAAGGTGTATGGTCCTGATGGGATCCCTCCTGTGGTTCACAAAACTAGTGCTGAATCTATCCTTTTCTCTGTGACCTCTCTGATATCCTTTATGGTAAGTTTATAGCAACTGTTGCAGACGGCCACTGTTCATCCTTTATACCTATTAATAGTGGTGTTCCTCAAGGATCTATCCTGTTCCCAGCTTTTTGTTTTCTTTTCATTAATGATCCTCTCTCTATTACTTCATTACCTATTCACTCCAATATCGATGACTCCATTCTTCATTACACCTTTCACTTTCTCTGTCCAGCTCTTTGACCCTAGACTTCCAGCAGCAGTTAATTGACGCAAATTGAAGCAGGAAAAACTCAATTTTTTCAAATCTCTACTCGACACAACTATGACATCTTTTTCGGAAACACTCCACTCAAACCTTCAAATCTCCTTAATATTCTTGACGTTTCTTTTTCTCGTAATCTTTCTTGGAAGGATCACATTACTTCTCTTTCTAAACCAGCTTCTAATAAGATTAGTGTTCTGATACACCTTCGTAATTTCTTTACGCCACCCAAGTTGCTTGCTCTTATAAGGGTGTTGGAAAGTTGTCCGCCTATGTATGGTGTACTCCTCATACATCAGATGTGGTTCCGCTCTTACATCTCTTCTGGAAAAGGTGGAGTCTATAGCTTTTCGTTTTATAAACTCTTTCGCTCTCACTAACTCTCCTGTCTCTTTCTACCCATCAAATTGTTGTTTCATTCTCTATACTGTCGCAATTACAACGCTCACTGCTCTTCTGAACTCTCGTGCCACATACCTCTTTCACTGAGTAGAGCTCGTGTAACACACCTTTCTACACAGTCTCATGCTTTCTTTGTTCAACTCTCTGACCCTAGACTTAACCGCAATGCTCAATCTTACATGCACTCTACTAGAATACACTACCCCTTTTCTATTTTTCCCATTTCTTTGACTTGCACACCTTCAAACGCCGTGTATCGGGGCATGTCGGTCATTAATTGACCACGATTCCGACATTTCTCCAACTCTCGTGAAAGTTTGCAAGTCTCTGGCCTTTGATATACCCCTCAATTAGAATCGAACCGGCGCCCTCAAGCATCCAGAAAACTGTTTACCGTTTGAGTCACGATATATATATATATATATATATATATATATATATATATATATATATATATATATATATATATATATATATATATATATATATATATATATATATATATATATATATATATATATATATATATATATTTATTTATTTTTTTTTTTTTTAAGCGGACGTGCTGTAGTGCTAAAGAGCACGAAGGGATGGGTGAACCCAGATGAAGCATATCATGATCTAATTCGAAATATCGAACACACGCCGGCCATTTACTCACATTGTTACGATTGGTCGGGCACGCGACTCTTTACGGCAGGAGGACCTTTGGATGACCAGTTGAAGGGAAATTATGCTGCATTGTGGTGCTGAAGTTTTATTCTATTTTGTAATTTGAATAGTTGATTGGTTTCCCAAGTGATTTCATTTGAAACATAATGACTTCCAAAAATAATAATAATAATAATAATAATAATAATAATAATAATAATAATAATAATAATAATGCAATGGGTTGAGAAACCAAACAGAAGGATATACGGTTACACGGTAATTGAGATTGTGAAGCTTGATAATTTAGTAGGGTATTATTATTATTATTATTATTATTATTATTATTATTATTATAAAGAGATTTCATTTTGATTTCTCTTTCTGTGTTTTATGTCGTCTCATGAGGAGCAAAACTTCAATTAATTATATTCTATGCTTGTGATATTAGCTTATTTTTTGTGTGCTGAAAAATAAAGAAGAGAAATTACGGTACATTCTCTGGAAAGTTGAAACTCCCTTGTGGGCTTTAATGAATTTTAAATGCAAACTAGGTTTCAATTGATGTAAATTACAATTTCCTGTGATCTTTTTTAAGGAAATTGATCTATCAATTCATAAAATTAATACTGAAAGATAGGTATGTTTAATTATTATTATTATTAACCAAAGAATATTTCGGTTATAAGCAACGATATTTAATAGGTATATTTCTTTTTAGTTAAATTTTCAGACGCCGAACTTTATAAAATGGTGTCTATTTTTACACGCATATGCCATATATATATATATATATATATATATATATATATATATATATATATATAATATATATATATATATATATATATATATATATATATATATATATATATATATATATATATATATATATATATATATATATATATATATATATATATACAAACTACCCCTTGAACACTTCAAATTACAGTGATAAGAGCGGTTCATATACTCGGTATCTATGAGAAGGTTTGTTAATTTTCTTTTAAGTTAAATTTTTTTTTCCACATAAAACTTCACATCCTTCTATTTTGTTTAGCCAATTATAAACTTTCTCCCTTTTAACCTTATCAAAGCCTTGGAAGAAGCCGAGGGCAAAAGCAGCTCAGGAAGTGGCCAGGAGTACTTCTTATAGTAAAATTATTGCCACGGAAATTCGGAACGAGGAGACTAACATTTTGGTTCAAGTGAAAAGGAAATGGATATCTAAAGACTTATACCATCTAAACATGCACCAAACTATAGGTTATTAACAGCCTTTAATACATCATTTTTCCTGACGAAATGGCCCATCGACACAGTACATTCATATACACAACTCTCTAGGAGGTGTTTCACATTTGAAAATTCATGTATCTGCGAATTTATTGCCGGTTTTCCCAACTGTATGCATGGGTTCCGACTGTGATCATCTCCTTGTTCTGTTCAATATATCTCTTACGAATTGGAACAAGAGATTTTGAAGCTTTTTACAATGTTTAAACTAGATAGAAGAGAATATGCCAGACATGTTAATGAGAAATTCTCGTTCACACCCTTAGCACTAATCAACTCAGCAACACAGCCAGACCTTTTGGTGTTTTTCCTCTTTATCACAATTCAAACACACCAGCATGCACATACTATCGTAGCACCGCTTGATCTCCTACTAATCCATAATGGAGATTCTAACTTTCCTTAGGCCTTTAATACCTTTCCCAAATGTAAACTATCTTCAACTCCCCTAATACTACCTCAGCTCGATGAAGATCCCCACGATGGATTTCTTGTCCAACTATATAGATTCTTTAGAAATCGACGTTTCACCCACAAACCCTTCTTCCAACTCTTTCCCATCACCAACCCTAGACGGGACTATTATTCTTGAATATTTTATAGGTTTCTCCTGGGAACCTACAGAATTCGATCCTAATCACTTTCCTATGATGGAAGTTCCTTACCTTCTAGACGTACGTACTCCTTCAAAGAACCGAGCATTAAATTTTCTGAAAACTTCCTCTGGACACCCGGATGGAACCTCCACAGTCAAAAAGGATTTTGACATTCCAAGGGCTAGAGCACGTTGTAATCTCTACTCTCAAACCCATTATGCTTGACGAACACATTGTGGCCCTGAGTATCGAATTTCAATCTGCCGTACCATATTCCAGCAAAGAGGTGTCAAACTTCTTAAGTTGAAACCCCTCGTGAGAAGTTGGTCTTGTACATACCTACCAAGCCACAAATTGGAAGCAATCCTTACTAGATTGAGGTTTGGTCACGAATTTGATTCTTTGTTATAGTATTTGGAGGGAGGTACCCCTGGCTTGTCCGTTTTGTCATTCCGATGCTCACCTTTTTGTTTACCATTTCCTTGTGGGTTATCTGCCTTCGTGACCTCAGTATACATATTCCCCGCACTACGTATAGTTTTCTTAAAAATCATATTCTTTTTATATATCAAATTTCTTGGTTTACAGTCACGATATGATTTTTGCTTTAATGCTGAACTTAACATTCTAAAATATAAATCTAAGTTTATTGTTGGTATTCTCCGTTCACCCTATGATCCGTCCTCAGTTTTGGACTTTCATCCCGGTATCTCCGTTTCCCAGGGTGCAGTGGCTGCTCTTGTACACGCGCGCGCGCACACACACACACACACAACACACACACACACACACACGCGCGCACACACACAAACTATATATATATATATATATATATATATATATATATATATATATATATATATATATATATATATATATATATATATATATATATATATATATATATATATATATATATATATAAAATGGTATTATGATTCTTTTATTTTGCTCAATATATTTGTAAGAGTGTTATGCAGTGATGAAAATTTTGTATATAATATTTGTATTGAAAAGATATTTCTCGTGATTATGTTATTGAAGTTGTAAATAAGCAATTTTTTTTTTTTATAAAAAAAAAATATAGAAAGACAAAAAAGCTTAAATTATAATTTAATTCATATCAATTCTAATATTTGTGATGTAGGGCATATTTTCTGAAAATAATATTGTTATAAGCAAAGAAACTTGCCATTTAGTTGAGAAATAACTTCCAGACATATGTTTAATTTACACTAAAGTTATTAATTTAAATAAGAAGTTTGAATTTAAAAAAATAAATGAAAAACTAAAAAAAAAAAAAAAAAAAAAAAAAATAAATAATATGCTAATATATATATATATATATATATATATATATATATATATATATATATATATATATATATATATATATATATATTATATATATATATATATATATATATATATATATATATATATATATATATATTTTTCCTTTCTATTACATCATCACTTATCTATTCCTAGGGTGATGACTCCACCCTTCAGTACACCTTTCTCTTTGAAGACTCCCCTCTCAGCAGCTGTTAATTGTCGCAAGAAAAGTGGCCTTTGTGCGACTGACCTCTGATCTTTTTCGTATTTCAAATTGGGGCAGAGAAAATATGGGCGTTTTCAATGCCTCAAAATCTCAATTCATTTCATTCATCTTTCTACTTGACACAACCTTCCTTACAACTATGACATCTTCGAAAACACTTGACTCAAATCTTCATCTGTTCTCAATTTTTTTTATATTTTATTTCTCGTGATCTTTTTTGGAAGGATCACATTACTTCTCTTTGTAAGCAAGCTTGTAACAGGTTGGGTGTTCTGAGGCGCCTTAGTGATTTTTTTTACGCCACCACAGTTGCTTATTCTTTATAGGGGTGTTCTTCGCTCCTGTATGGAGTACGCCTCGCACATCTGGGGTAGTTCCACAAATACAGCTTTTCTCGAAAAGTTGGAGTCTAGGGCTTCTCGTCTTATAAACTCTTTCCCTCTTACTCTAACCAATCTCTTTCTACCCGTCGAAATGTTGAGTCACTCTCTCTGTACTATCGCTATTACAACGGACACTGCTCTTCTGAACTTTCACGTCGCATACCTCCTCCCTTGAGAAAGGCTCTTCGCTCTACTTTCTGCACAGTCTCATCCTCTCTCTGTCCATCTCTCTGACCCCAGACTTAACCACTATGTTCTATCTTTGTACTCTATTGGTAAAGTCTGAAACATACTCCCTTTATCTTTCCCAACTTCCTTTGACTTGCACACTTTTAAACGTCGTGTATCGGATCATGTCGGGCTATATATATATATATATATATATATATATATATATATATATATATATATATATATATATATATATATATATATATATATATATATATATATATATATATATATATATATATATATATATATATATATATATATATATATATATATATATATATATATATATATATATATATATATATATATATATATATATATATATATATATATATATATATATATATATATATATATATATATATATATATATATATATATATATATATATAACAGCATTCCTTTTTTATGTTAACCTTGTATTAAAATCTTTATCCATATTAAAATACTAAAATCGCATCCTTTGTAAATTTTTTGTCATTTCAAATAGGTTAGTGAAGAAAAAGAACTGGAGAGTTTTCAAATGTGATCTTTTTACTGGGGTGCCTTTATTTTTATTATTATTATACATAAAAAAAAAATTTTTTTTTTTTTTTTTTTAATGTAAAATATTTCTTTTAGTTTGTTATATTGTGAAAAATTGAGTAATATATTTTTAGTATTTAATTTTTTTTTTGTATTGTATTTATGATGTGTTCAATAATTTTTTTTATTATACGAAATAAAGATTTTTTAATTAAAAAGTTTCACTTATAGATAAAAGAGAAAATATCAAAGAAGTTTTTGTGTGACATTGTGTGGTAAAAAGGCCTGAGATCCTCATAAAATCTACCGGAGGAAGGTTTTAGGGACTGACGTGCCTCGAAATTACGTTTGAAAGTTTTAATTCAAAGTTACGAGACAGAATTTAGGAAGGAGAGTATGATCTCATCTTTACTGATAGAATACTTGTTGGATTGAGCAAATACGACGAAGTTTGGAGATAGAGAGGGGGTGAGAATGTATTATGGAAAATCCTTATATTTTAGATTTAATTAAATATTTTATGATTTAAAGATGAAGCTATTTTTTGGTTTACATTTTTGCTTCTTAGTAAAATACAAAATCTCTGGTTTATTTTGAAGTTTCAAAATTTCCCTAAAACTAGATTCCCATTATGAATCACAACACAAAAAACCTGGTTAGGCGATTTTGAACACGCTAGAGCTACTTGCTCTTATAACTCGTAACTCGTTAGAAACAAAATTGAAATGTAAGTGTTTTTTAATAATTAAATCAACCTCGTCGACAAGATCTTCCAGAACGTAAAGTATAACTAATTAATAACCTGTCTTTGACTATTAATTGTTTTATTTAGATATTAGGACTTTGAATTTGGGCTCTGATTGCTATTTTGGAACTTTGACATTGACAGTCTACTCTTTATTTTTGATTTGCATTGTTTGATTTTAATTAGCAAAAGAGTAGGCTTGTTAGGCATTCTATGGGGTTTAAAAATTGACTTATTGACATTTAACTGTTTAATTAAAGTTCTAAGTTGTAACTGGAGTTAAGATTTATTGCCCTGATGTTTAATATTTGGCAATTGTTCAGTTAAGAGAGGTTCAGTTTATCTTTTAAAATACTAAAATTTAAATAAAGTCTTAAACATTAATAAGGCGCTTCTTCCTGAAGAACTTTTTATGGAAAAAATACCTAAAAGTTATACTTAAAATTTGGCTAGAAGATTATATTAATATTTGGTGAGTAACTTTAGATTTTATTGTTTATAATTATTATTTTCTTTAGGCTAATATATCTAAATTTGGTTTGTTACTTTTTAAAGAATTGTTAGGACAGACAGTCACATTACTGTCTTATTCTCCGCGATTTCTGTCTATAAGCAAATCGCAACAGTATCTAAAATTCGAGTAATTAGGAGTACGAGATATAAAAATTCAGAAGAACAGAATCTGATACAAAGATGTGAATTAACAATTCTGAGGTTAGAAAGAGGTTGGAAATGAACTGTGGCAAAACCACGGACTTACAAACTGCCTTTAATTTTCGAAACATTTTGTTTAGCAAGAATGAAGCTTCAATCAATTCGTGATTGAAAAGCTTAAATTTTTTCATAAACAGATATATTTCCTCCAGAGACCAAATTGTTTGAAGTAAATCAAATACTTCCCCCCCCCCCCCAAAAAAAAAAAAAAAAAAAAACTGTCTGGGGTAATGCACAATCGAATTAATTTGGATGAAATTTTTTTTTTTTTTTTAGGAAATAAATAAAAGGTTCTTGGGATTTTTTTTTTTTCAATTCTTTATTAAGAAAACAATCTTCAAGAAACTTTCTTCCTAAAAGGAAAGTTTTCATTACATATTTGGAAATATAAATGAATAAAATAACTTCGTTATTCAAAATAATTGATATAAGAAATTTTAAATTTTTTTATCTTCAATACTATATTTAATATTTTTTATTGTAAAGTTACCCGTTCAGTGATATATATATATATATATATATATATATATATATATATATATATATATATATATATATATATATATATATATATATATATATATATATATATATATATATATATATATATATATATATATATATATATATATATATATATTATAAGCAAATTGTTAAATTTAATGGTAATTAATTAAATTAATGGTACGAATGAAAGTCAGTCGTTCGGATCTTTCTCTTGCGTCAACTGCAACAAAATTCTCGACTCTTATTCATAAATTTATTGCATTTCATGTTAATAATAATCTGGAAAAATAGAGAATGTTTTATTTTATCATAGTAAAAAAAACATTTCTTCAATTATCATTTCCTCTACCAATAATAAAACTATAATTATAATTAGTATTAAAGCCTAAAAAAATCTTATAACTGAAACACTGAAAGAATCTTCAGAGTTGAGTATTCGTGTAAATAAAGTAAGGTACAACTAAACTAAAGATAAAGCGAATGTCAGCTTGGTCGAGAAAGGGAACTCGAATGTGAACTGTTGCTGAACTTGTTAGTACCCACCAAAGCGAACTACCCTTGCAGACAGTTTGCTGATAAGCTGCTTTTCAGTTCAGTCTTGGCAAAATACATGGTAAATCGTTTCTCACTTTCATCGTGCAAATGTTTTTTCGTGACCCCTTAAACAATTCCCATAAGAATAAAAAATAAATTCGAATGCTTTGTTTAAATAAATTCAAAAACTTCTCGCCATTCATCTGGACCTTTCTTGTAACCCCACTTTGAGAAGCCATGCTATTTCGAGCTGATCGTTTTTAGATTCACCCTCACCTTTGTTTTGATGTGTCCTTGATATTAAGCGAACCTAAAAGAAAACTTATTCGCGTGACAGCTCATGCCGACTGAGCAGCAATCTGTTCAAGAAAACATCACTTCGGTATTTGTTTTTAACTCTCAGCTATGTGTTTGGTTGATCGTTTTCATGCTCTTATTCGCTTTCTTATTGGTGATCAATTTGGATTCCACGTACCTTTTTGCGAATAGTAATAAAACTTGTTTATTTTTTTTTATTAAAGGAATAAATAATAGAATTAGATGCTGAATTCTTAAATACGAATATGATTTGCTGAAACGAGATCTGATGCCAGTGTCAGATACTCGTACAGTAAATGAAGGGAGATTTTTCATAGCAAGATAAAAGAAATTCTAACAAAAGTTTGAAATCTCATGCTAATGAAAATGGTTGGTGTTAGGAAAGGTATATTAACGCTAAATAATTAACATCCACATCAAAATAAAAGAAACTTTGATAAAAGTATAATTTTCCGTACAGATAAAAGTATTGGTTGCCGTAAAAAAAAATAAAAAATAAAAAAAAATAAAAAATTTAATACATTTAATGATGAGATTAGGCACACTAAAATTAAAATCTTTTCTGATGGGTAAAAAAAGTTAAAAACATTATAAAGGTTAAACCATTAATGAGAACGATTCTTTTATAAATATATAGGTACTCTTCTACTGTATTTAATACGTTTATTTATTACTTTACTCACTTGCATATAGTTATAGTTATCATAATCCGGAAAATGTGCTCGATCCATGTAGTCATCAATAGAATTTTCTGCGATATTTTTCGCACCGTACCAAATTTTTGCAGATGTTCCATTCAATATCTTATATCAAAATAAAGCAATTAAAAGCATTTAGATATATATATATATATATATATATATATATATATATATATTATATATATATATATAAATATAAAGCATTTAGAGTACCATATATATATATATATATATATTATATATATATATATATATATATATATATATATATATATATATATATATATATTATATTATATATATATATATATATATAATATATATATATATATATATATATATATATATATATATATATATATATAATATATATTTTTTTTAATTTTTTTATTTATATTTAATATATATATATATATATATATATAATATATATATATATATATATATATATATATATATATATATATATATATATATATATATATATATATATATATATATATATATATATATATATATATATATATATATATATATATATAAGATATATAAAATATAATAAACACTTTGAGTATGTAGCGTATAACGAAACTATATATAGATATCTTATAGTACATGTATGAAAATACTATATAAACATTCAGATTATTTAAAGTTTTTATGTGTATGTTTGGGTGGGCTTGTGTTCTTACAGAGAACATTACAGCTCACTGGAGTGAGGTTAAATTGGATGAAAATACTCTCTTGGATAACCTCTAGTCGGATCTATGAAAAGGGCTTCGTAGAGAACGTTAGATACTATACATAATTTTTAAGAAGAGTAGGAACGCGATGATTATAGATTAACACTGAGGAAGTCAAGCATTCCGTTAAGATGATTTGTAATCTTTAATTGGCCGTCTAAAGAGGA
>SEYY01019314.1:65000-70000 GCA_009176605.1 Armadillidium nasatum | reverse complement strand
TAAAAAGAAATTAAAGAGTGTAGCTTAATTGCTGGTTAAATTAATTATAATGATAATAATAATTTTTACCTGTAATAAATTTAATTTAAGGAAAATTTCACAAAGTAATTAAAATTAACAAAAGTTTCAATCTTGTGCAACATACAGAATATTAAAAAAGTTACACACCGTATTGGGATTTATTTACCAATGGAGTAACGATAACTAAAAAAAATGAGAATGAAAACAATTGTTTCTAAAATATTCTTTTCCAAATAATAGTGAAAAAATAAAATTTATAAAAAAAAGAAGAAGAAGAAGAAGAAGAAGAAGAAGAAGAAGAAGAAGAAGAAGAAGAAGAAGAAGAAGAAGAAGAAGAAGAGAGAGAGAGAGAGAGAGAGAAGAGAGAGAGAAAAGAGAAAAAAAAAGAGAAAAGAGAGAGAAGAGAGAGAGAGAGAGAGAGAGAGAGAGAGAGAGAGAAAGAAAAAAGAAAGCTAAAAAAAAAAAAAAAAGAAGAAAAAAAAAAAAAAAAAAAAAAATTATATATATATATATATATATATATATATATATATATATATATATATATATATATATATATATATATATATATATATATATATATATATATATATATATATATATATATATATATATATATATTTTTTTTTTTACACATCACCACCACTCACGGGCAAAGCCCTATTCAAGGAGAGGGTGTTAAAAGAATAAAAATGAAAGTAAAAGAGCACAAAATCCAAAAAATAAAAAAACCACCCCTACAGTACCCACCTAACTCAAATTTCTTAGGTGAGCGCAGACGCGGGCTTTAAAGAAATTGAGATTAAATGCAGAGGGAAATACAGAAGATGGAAGAGAGTTCCACAAAACAGAGGTGGCAGGAAAGAAAGAGGGACCACAGCGTACAAGCCTGGAGTTGCCTATGCCCAATCAAAATTGATGCGCAGACATTGCACCCCTTGTGCTTCGAGGACGCCGTAAAGGTGGAGGTACACGGTTTGGATAGTTCTCTCGAGCATTTGCCGCTGTAGTACCTATAGAAAAGAGACAAGGCACCAACATCACGTCGCAAAGATAAAGAGTCAAGAGAATTAGAAAGAGCGGGACAGTTTATAAGTCTTTTAGCCTAGCCTATATATATATATATATATATATATATATATATATATATATATATATATATATATATATATATATATATATATATATATATATATATATATATATATATATATATATATATATATATATATATATATATATATATATAAAGCGAAAAAGGAAAATATTTTTCGATTTTTACCAAAGGATGAAAGGTCAAAAGAACGTAAAAATTGATATCTAGGGTCAATAAGAAAATAATGAAGAAGCTGTTAGTGAAACGGGAGATTTTATACATTTTAGACAAAATATATTATGGTAAGATGCTCTTCGCAATCAAATTACACTCGGAATAAGGAGCAATTACTGGGGCATTGTTAGAAACGAATATGATGTAACGAAACGGGTTACGAAAGTGCTATGATTTTATTTAAATTGGAGAAAAATTTCGAACTTAAACCACTAAATTGTAACATTTTATTTAAATAGAAAAACAATTTTACGTATCTTGTAAGTCCACAACTAATAAAACCACCAAAAAAACTAAGTAAAAATCACAATAAAATGTCTATAAATATAAATATATATATATATATATATATATATATATATATATATATATATATATATATATATATATATATATATATATATATATATATATATATATATATATATATATATATATATATATATATATATATATATATATAATATATAATAAACTTGAACGTGTAATAAACTCTGATTTAAATATTAAACATAATACTGTTTAAAGCATATAACAATTTTATGTTAAAATATGACATGGCTATTTACTGATTAATTCTAATATTTACTTCAATATTATTTACTATCAGTTTTAATTAGTAAATAATACCAGAAAATTATAATCTAATGGATATGTAGCAAAAGTTAACTAATGTTCTTCTAACAAATTTTCTGACAGATGCTATGGCTAGTCAGGTTTATGGCGGATGCCTTGTATTTATTCCATCAGCAACAAACTACATCACTAGCATATTAACTTAAATATTAAGTAAAGAGCTCACATCCTCCAGCTCCGACCAGTCTCGATCCCGGTCTTCTCACTTATTACGGAAGTGTTCTTCCTGAGCATCGGAATGCTTGATATATATATATATATATATATATATATATATATATATATATATATATATATATATATATATATATATATATATATATATATATATATATATATATATATATATATATATATATATATATATATATATATAAACAATTAAATGTGTGAGATTTGTTTTATTTACAAGAGAATGGATATATGTTCATTCTATATTTACAAACACTTTTGCGAAAAAATAAAATGCCCTACATTCAAATATTATAAAAAAAAAAAAATTTAAAAAAAAAAAAAAAAATATAGTTTAAAATTTAAAAAAAAATAAATATATAATATAATATATATATATAATATATATATATATATATATATATATAATATATATATATATATATATATATATATATATATATATATATATATATATATGAAGAAACAGTAAGTATAAACGTATTTAATGAAAGGTTTTTAATTCTAAAAAGATGCTGCAAGGTCTTTCAAATTCATATTTTAATTTTTTTTTTTTTTTTTTTTTAATATCTCCACCGCTCACCGGCAGAACCCTATTCAAAGAGGGGGTGTTAAAGTATTAAAAGAATAAAAACCTCTACAAGTCCGACCTAACGCAAATTTAGTAAGTGAGCGCAGACGTGGGCCTCAAAGTAATTGAGATTAAATTCAATGGAAAACAGAAGATATAAGAGAATTCCTGAAAACAGAAGGGGTTGGAAAGAAGGAGGTACCACAAAGGACAAGCCGGAAGTTACTTTTATCCAAACAAAATTCTTGTACAGACAATACACCCCTTGTGCTGTGAGGACGCCGTAAAGGTGGAGGTATGCGAGTGGTCATTTCCCTTGAGGAATTGCCGCTGTAGTACCTATTGAAAAAATACAAACCACCAACGTCACGTGGCAAAGATGAACTTCCCTTTTAAGTGAACAAACAGGAAAGAGTTGAACAGTTTATTAGTCTTTGACTCAACCTTATCCAAAAGACGGGTGAGCCACCCTACTAGATATGATAACAGAAGGGCAGATAGTATACCCTTGTATAACTGGAGTAAAAGTTTCGCAGCCTAAACAGAACTTCCAGCTTTTTTTTGGCCATCATATATATATATATATATATATATATATATATATATATATATATATATATATATATATATATATATATATATATATATATATATATATATTATATATATAATATATATATATATATAATATATATATATATATATATATATATATATATATATATATATATATATATATAATATATATATATATATATATATATATATATATATATATATATATATATATATATATATATATATAAGGGACTCTAGATTTGAATTTATGCAGAACACTGCTGTACTAGATCCGATTAAATGATAAAAGAATGAAAATAAAATAATAAATTTAATACAAATGAAATATTTTCAAATCTTTAATTTTCAAACACTGACTATCCCAGTCTCAATTTTAAATGATAAATTTTATATATTTATTTTTCTTTTATGTTCTAATGAGAGAAATGAAAAGAAACTGTGTAAATTAAAATTTTACATTTATTTTTATATATTTCTTTTATTCTAACTTTTTATTATTCTTAAAGAAATCCTTTTTAATACATAATAATGAACATTTCTAAGGTTGTGACAGGCCTAGCAAACCGAAAACCGTTAAAAAACAAAGGAATCCTTCAACAAAAGCCTAGATCTTTAACTTCACATTTTTATTACTTAGCAGAATAATTGTACACATTGATATAGGGAATGTATGAGAAGGCATTCAAATTTGTGTATGTACTACATGCGTACAAAATTGAAAGCGAACTCCTTGATCTATAAGAATTTGCGTTAGCTTGCTGACAATGAAAAATTTCGAAAATTATCTGAACTGGAAGCAATATCGGAGGATAAAGGTTTTTTTTTTTTTTTTTTTTTTTTTTTTTTTTTTTTTTTTTTTTTTTTTTTTTTTTTTTTTTTATCATTGGCCTTTGAATCATCTTTATCTTTTGCTCAAGAATATTGGTCTTAAAAAAGCAAATAAACGCATAGATGCTTCCGTACACAGCAAAACTATATATATATATATATATATATATATATATATATATATATATATATATATATATATATATATATATATATATATATATATATATATATATATATATATATATATATATATATATATATATATATATATATATATATATATATATATCCTTAAAACATAAATACCTTAACACTGTCCAATACATACATTTATCAAGGAAACATATAGAAAGTTATAAACACACAAACATGCATGATATTTTCTTTGAAGTATATCTTAAATAAAATATAAGTTTTCAGATTATTCCTTCAAAAAGTTTGTTTTAAAGACTAACAAACTTCATGTTGTCTTCCCTCAGGTTCAGAAGCTTATTATTTTTTATATATAAATAAATATATTTATTTATATGTTTATCATTTATTATAAAAGAAAAAGAATTCAAACCCTTTTGATTTATTTTCATCGGACGAAAAAATATATTTTATTTTAAAGACATATCAATGATTCTTGCAAGGAATCAAAGAGAAATAGAGATTTATTATTTCCATATATATATATATATATATATATATATATATATATATATATATATATATATATATATATATATATATATATATATATATATATATATATATATATATATATATATATATATATATATATATATATATATATATATATATATATATATATATATATATATATATATATATATA
>SEYY01019314.1:55000-60000 GCA_009176605.1 Armadillidium nasatum | reverse complement strand
AAAAAAAATATAGAATCAAAATTGCAGTAAAAAAAAATTCGAAAAATATCCTTTATTGCCAATTTTCTTCTTCAATTTCAAATTTTTTCGATCATTAATTTTTACTACTTTCTAATTTTAGAACTTAGCACTTTTACAGCTCATTTCCGCTAAGAAATAAGTACAGGAATTTGTTTTCAATTTTCAGACGAGAGGCAAAAAATTTCAGAATGTTTTTTAAAAAGTTAAATAGATGACGTCAGATATTTTACTGAAAATAAATAAATAACGCACAAATATCGTAAAGAGTTAAATGACATCCTAATTCTAAAAATATCTGAATGAAGTTCTAATTTTTAAAAGAGTTAAATGACGTCCTAAAATTTTAAAGAATTAAATAACGCACAAATGTTTTGAAAGGTTAAATCACTCCTTAATGAATGACGTCCTAAATTTTTAAAGACTTAAATGACATCCAAATTTACAGAATTAAATGGCCTCTTAATTTATTAAAGTATTAAATGACATCCAAATTTCTTTTAAGTTTAAATGACGTCTTAAATTGCAAAAACAGTTTTTAAATTCCTAAAGAATAAAAAAACGTACTAAATTCTTTTAGGTTTGAAGACCTTCCCAAAAGAAATTAATTTCCTGTCATCTTTTTATGACCATTTTTCAAAATAAAAAACTCTGTATCGAATATTTAAATTTTGTCATTCTAAAAAATAATCTCGGGAAAATAATGAAAACCTTCCAATTTTCCTCTTACTTTAACTGTTAGAAATTCTATTTAAAATCGTTCAGACGAAAACCTGTATAATACAACAACTAAACCCTTCTTTATATCAGCTGGTAAACAAGTTATAGTTAAACACGCATATATGTATGTATATATATATATATATATATATATATATATATATATATATATATATATATATATATATATATATATATATATATATATATATATATATATATATATATATATATATATATATATATATATATATATATATATATATATATATATATATATATATATTGTGTGTGTGTTTGTGTGTGTGCTATCTATATCATTCATTTCTTAATTTAATGGTTCTTGATCGTCGAATAATATAATAAAAAAGTTTTTCTTTTTCTTTAAATTTTCAGAAGTAAAAAGTTGAGAAAAAGAAAAATTTAATTTTTTCTATTCGCCAAAAAAACGTCAATAAGATAATTAAAAAACTAACTTTTCCAGACTTTAAAAAAGTTTAAATTATTATTATTATTATCTTTATTATTATTATTATTATTATTATTATTATTATTATTATTATTATTATTATTATTTATTATTATTATTATTATTATTATCATTATTTTCATTATTATCATTATCACATTATTATTTTCATTGTTACTATTATCATTATTATTATTAGGATTATTATTAATATTACTATTATTATAATTATTATTATTATTAAAAGTATTATTATTGTTATTATTTATATTATTATTATTATGATTATTATTTATTATATAGTATTTAATTGTGTAAATGTTTAACTTATAATATGTAGTATTTGAATTCTTTAATAAGAGATAGAGTAGAAATTCGTCTAATAATAATTTTCCTCTAAAAGTTTCTCAATCTAAATCTTTTTACTCTCTGAAAATGTTTTTTTAATGCTTCAAGTATTGTATTGGCAGTAAAAAAATCTCTTTTTTTCATGTTTATGTGTGTTAATATGTGCCAAAGAATTATATGAACGGTCAAATAGATAAATAGTATAAGTCACACACTATAAATAATAATAATAAAGATTATATGAAGTACTTTTTTTTAATTTTTCGGATGTGTTGATTAGAAGGTATCTGTTATATCGTTCATATGATCTTAAACCAATAAAAAATTATCTTCACCATCGTGCCTCTGGTCCGCATTTATCTTTATCGAGTCTACTGTAAATTAGAATTTTAATGAAATATTTATTACAGCCTTAGAAGAAATATATTAACAGTATAATATATGTTTCTTACAACCAAAGCACCAGTATCATCCAAAAACGTATAAATAACCTATAAATAATATACATTTTTGTATGTTCTAACATGTGGATTGTAAGAGTCATCTATTATGCCATTGATATACTCCTAAACACTTATTCCTGTATTATTGTTGCTCTACGAATGGATGTAGTTTCTCAGACATTTCGGCTGTGGTGTTTTTCATACTTTTTTCAAAGAATTCATTATTAGACATACAATTTCATCAGTGTATATCGAAGAATAAAATTTATTGTATATTTGTACAAGATCTCCTATATCGTGTTATAAAAGATTTAAATTTAAATTCTTTATATTTTGTAAAGAATTGTTTAAATTAAGTAAAATTTCAGATTTATTGATCTTTGTATCGCTTAATTAAAAAGTCAATTTAATAACACATTTTAAAATTCTTAATTTGTCAATATATATATATATATATATATATATATATATATATATATATATATATATATATATATATATATATATATATATATATATATATATATATATATATATATATATATATATAACAGGACCGTATTTTGTACTCTGACGAACACCTATCATCTGATATAACAAAATTGATGCTTTAATTAAGGGAAATTGTGGTTCTATGGAATTTAAAACACTAATCCAAATAAAAAAAAAAAAGGAAAAAAAATTTGCTTTTAAATGAAACAAATATAATACAAGGAAAAATTATCTTTCCAAGAATATTTGTTTTATATTTGGATATATAACATTGCCATACTACTTTTTAAATAGGAATAGTTCATTTTTAAAGCCCTTTTAATTAGTTGACCTCCCTTAAATACGGCCCTGTATATATATATATATATATATATATATATATATATATATATATATATATATATATATATATATATATATATATATATATATATATATATATATATATATATATATATATATATATAAAGAATAATTTACAACTCTTTGATCTTTCGTCTTTTAAAAACTGTAAATACTTATTTACAAATGAAATTTTATTGTGAATTTTTGTAAATGTTTTAAATATTAGTTAAAACTGTTTAGTGTATATATAATATATATATATATATATATATATATATATATATATATATATATATATATATATATATATATATATATATATATATATATATATATATATATATATATATATATATATATATATATATATATATATATATATATATATATATATATATATATATATATATATATATATATATATATATATATATATATATATATATATATATATATATATATATATATATATATATATATATATATATATATATATATATATATATATATATATATATATATATGAAATTGTATAAAGTAGTGCGCTTTTGTTTTAACTTAAGAAGATCTCTAGTTCGTAGGTTTTGTATCAAGTGATTATAAAATTGAAAATAAATTTGATACATATTTTCTTGAATAAATTACAAGAATTGATTGTGAAGTCCAATATTTTGACATAAATAAAATATATTTAAATAAAATTATTTTCATTATTTCCATTTTTAAGAGAAAATTTGATTTAAATTTTTCTATTACTGGAATAGATAATTTCCAGTTCTTGTGTGCTTAAAGGGCGATAACTACGCAGGAACAGTCAAAGCAGAGTGCTTGGCCCTCTTTCCCGCTCTCGGCATTTAGGGTGATGTCATCTTTTTCCACACAAAATGTTTAAAAGGGTGGCAGGGACCTTGATGGATTATATTCCTTTTCTGAATGTCTATGCAGGTGTTTAATAGAGAGGAAGGTTATAAATAGTATTTTTTTTAAAAAGCATAAAATTTATAATTTTGAAAAATCATTCATATTTATAAAGTGATTTTTATTTCTTCTGAGTTAATATCATCTATTCTGAGACTATAAGAATGTTGGCATCTACGTCTATTTGTACAAAATCTCTGTTATTGTTACTTACATTTTATTACAATTACTACATTTTACTTTGTAAACTCCAATATTTTCATTTTTTCTTTTAATATAGGTTTTAAAAACTTTTTTAACGAATGAACTTTATGCCCATTTTTTGGAATGTATTTTTTTTAAACTCCTCCACCTTATTTGAACAACCCGGATAGACTAGAACATTTTTCAAATTAAAACCTATATTTAAAGAAAAAAATGAAAATATTGGAGTTTACAAAGTAAGATGCAGTAATTGTAATACAATATATGTTGGAGAAACAGTAGACCTAAATAGACGTATATACCAACATTCTTATAGTCTCAGAATAGATGATATTAACTCAGCTCTTACGCAACATAGAAGAAAAGAAAATCACTTCCTAAATATGAATGATTTTTTCTTGTATTACAAAAGTTCAAGATGATAATTCAAGAAATTAATGGAATCTTTTATCATCAATAGTACTGAAGATATGGACATTACTAGGGGAGCTTTTTATTTGGATCCGACAGTCAATAACATTTTGAAAGAAGTTCCTTTTTTAAAAATAGTTCTTTTGGCGGTTTTAGAATAATTAATCTTTTTACATAGTTGCTGCTAGGTTTTGATTTTTGTAGGTGTTAATTCTCTTTTGCTCTTCATTCTGTTTTGAGACTCACTTGAATAAGTAGGCCTGGATATGGTCTCGAAAGCTTGTGCAGTTTTTAATTTTAATTTTAATCATTTTATCTAGGCTTATTAAATTTATTTATTTTTTTAGATATTTTTTAGAATAGTTTTTAGATATTTTCGGGGAAAGTATTTTTTTTACGTATAATATATATATATATATATATATATATATATATATATATATATATATATATATATATATATATATATATATATATATATATATATATATATATATATATATATATATATATATATATATATATATATATATATATATATCATCTTCGCTGATATTGTCATTTTTATTAAAATTTTAGTCATTATTATTTTTATTATCATTATTATTATTATATTACAATTATTATTAATA
>SEYY01019314.1:15000-37500 GCA_009176605.1 Armadillidium nasatum | reverse complement strand
TACTGATGGCGATAGTTAGGACTCTGTGCTTAATTTTTTGCTATCTGGTTTGGTTTTAGAACTTCTCGTTCCTGTATCTGTATCATATCTTGAGGATAAAGACACCGGAGATTTTTAAGTAGTAGTCATGCTCATGAAATCTTCAGTATCCTCCTCATAGCTTTTCTTTTTAAAAGGCTAAATCAGCTTTTTCCTATCTGGAGTGCATTTCAAATCAAAAATTTAATTTTTTAAAGGTCTTTCGTTCCTCCTCGGAAAGTCCGATTCATCACTTTCGGTTACATCTTAAATTTCCACGATCTCTGGTATCGCTTTTCCTTTCTTTTTCTTTTTAAGGTTTTCATTGCTGTCTAGGACGTACGACGAGTCTTTCGATCTGGACGCTTATTATATTTCATTATCGCACACTGATTTAGGAGCTTCTTTCTTTTTAATTTTTTTATCAAACATTCAGCAAAGTTAGGATAACTTTACCTGTTCTTTGTGATTTTAATTTTCCTCTCAAAATACAGTACAAAATCATAGAGAATAGGTCTATTTTATTTGCTCTTAAAACTAATGCATTATTCTACATTCATGAAATTTTTTAAATGTGACGAATAAACACAAATAATTTTGTTTCAAATAAAAATAAGTTGTGAAGCTCAAAATGTAAAATACTTATTACCTTTTTCGACGACTTAAATAATAAAATAATCATATATATATATATATATATATATATATATATATATATATATATATATATATATATATATATATATATATATATAATATATATATATATATATATATATATATATATATATATATATATATATATATATATATATATATATATATATATATATATATAAACTCGGGGATAAAAACATCGAAGCCAAAAGGATGAATATCTGGTCCCACTGACAGGGTGAAAGCCCTTCCCCTGGGAGCGTATATATATATATATATATATATATATATATATATATATATATATATATATATATATATATATATATATATATATATATATATATATATATATATATATATATATATATATATATATATATATATATATATATATATATATAGAGAGAGAGAGAGAGAGAGAGAGAGAGGTTCAAGCTCAAATGGGGAACTCTCTCTGAAAAAAAAAAGGAAAATAATAATAAAAAAATATATATACATATATAAATATATATTTTTAATTTTTATATTTAAGTACACTCCATGTAGCCTCTATATTTTGGGTGTAAGCTCCAGTTTGAGGATCCACAAAATTTTTACTGTGGTTCAAAGTAAGATGTTTAAAAAAATGTTTTTTACGACAATTGATGAACTAAAAAACTTAAATTGGGTGTTATACCCAGCATATGTCTACGGGGGGCTCTGACCCCGTACCCCCCGACCCGTGAGTGATGATGACATTGTCGACCACTTTTCCTTTTCTACGATTTGGGGTATTTTCCATTTTTTTTTCAGAGAGAGTTCCCCCATTTGAGCTTGTGCCTATATATATATATATATATATATATATATATATATATATATATATATATATATATATATATATATATATATATATATATATATATATATATATATATATATATATATATATATATATATATATATATATATATATATATATATATAAAGAGTATTACGTAGTGGTGAAAAGTTACCGTCTTTGAGTATAATTTAAATTTAAAATTTATAATTTAAAATTTTTTATCTTGTTATTGTGTAAAATTTTGAGAAGTAAAAAATATTTTTTTTTTTTCAAAAACAATTCTAGCACATAATATTAAAGTACATAACACAATATCATCATTGAAACTAAAAAGAAAAAAAAATTACCTTATATAAAGTAAAATTTTTAGGTAAATTTCATGGATAATGAAAAGAAATTTTAACATCTATAGAAAAATATATTTCCACAAAACAGCAAATGAATAATAAAGAAAAAAATTCTTTCAAACACTTAAGTATTTAAAAAAAAAAAAAAACTTTAAAGCTGTTTAAAATTTATCAAAATTATATATATATATATATATATATATATATATATATATATATATATATATATATATATATATATATATATATATATATATATATATATATATATATATATATATATATATATATATATATATATATTCTACAACCTAAATAAATATATTAACGAGATGCGAATTCAAACAGGAATTTTACAATTCAATGATGTAAAACAAATAACTTTAACAAAATCAATCATAAAAACTCTCTTTAATTTTATACACACGATTACAAAATTTACGTAATAATAATAATAATAATAATAATAATAATAATAATAATAATAATAATAATAATAATAATAATAACTCAAGATAAAACTATTAATTTTGTACAGTATCAAAAAAAATGGACAACTTATTCCTAATACTTATTTATATTTACTATAAAAATTATTTAAAATCCTAAGTATAATAGCGCACCACAACCTATTCTGGAAAGTATGTACGGAATGTACAGATATATATGAAAGACCCAATTATGAAAGATAAAAGTAAAAACATGCAACGACATGAGAGAAGTAAACTAAAGCGCAAAAACTGAATAGTTACGCTCAAAAATTTAAAAGAATACACATCAAACACTTAAAATCTTTTCTAGTATTGTAAAACAAATTAATGAGGCAGAAAACAGTAATCTAAATATTGCACGATAGATATCCCAAGAAGAGTTGATTGAGCTTCTTAATTTTGAGGATTTAAATGTACCAAATATAATCATTATTCTTAAACTTTATTAACACCTAAAGGAATCACATGTAAAATTAGGACCTCGCATAACTTAAATGCTTAAAATGATAAATTGAAATTACACATATGAATTGCACATTAATTTAAACGTAATGTTTGGCCTGGACAATTATATAATTATGAAACATAAAATGGTCAAATTATATTCTTTTTCGAATACTTTATACACGTCTATGATCTAATGAAGTTTACAAAACCCCACCGCATGTATATGAAAATACTATACAAATTCTATATTATAATTAAAAAAAATGGTAGAGATTTATATTTTATCCCTTGTCATTTCAATTTTCAAGTAAAAAGGGTGACAAAATATTTGTATTTTGATAGTAACCACAAAATATCACTTTTTTAAAAAATTTCATCGATATGTTACATTGTTTTGAGGTAGTTTCTAATTAATACAAGTCTTCGTTCGTTTAAACACTAATATTATCAAAAAGACAAAGTTTAAAAGGAGAGAGATTCCATATTAATTAATCAGTAGCTGCCTAAAAAAAGGTATCTTCGTTCCACTTGAAAAAAAAAGGATTAAAATAGCGTTTCAAAAAAAAAATAAAATAAAAAAAAAAAAATAAAAGGGAGGTGGGGAAGTTTGGAAACCTCCAACAAAATGGGCATCTTAGCCAAAAATAAAAAAAGAAGTGTCGATATGAACTTCTCGTACAATCCCTGCTTTGATATTATAGAATTAAAATGCAGTTGCATAATAAATCTTGACTTAAAACTAAAATGTCTTTAATCAAATAGTGTAATAAATCAATGATAAATAAATCTTTTATAATACTTTTAATTCTCAAATAATTTATATACGAAAATTAGTTTAAAAACTAAAAAGTCAAATATATATTCAAAGGTCAAAAAGAATGTAATAACTTTACGTCTTGCCAACATATTATAACTCATTAAATGAAAAATTATCAAAAGTAGTGAGTGACCTTATAATTATTCTGAACAATGATGTCACATCAGGATGAATCGCTCAATCTCTGCACGTGACTATAAATCTCGTTGACTCTCAAGAGTGGACTAGCCTCCCCGTTGTTTATAACCATGACCGTTGACTCCAGGAATTTTTTTGTAATAAATTTTTTCCTTTGAATTGCATAAAAATTCAAATGACGGAGTTTCATTAAATGTTTTGTAATTGGTTAAACGTTCAACCAATCAACAAAGTCATCCTCACCATAAGTATAAATTTGTATTAATTCGTTCAAATTCGGAAAGTGTGTAGCATTGCAACTTTTATATTTACATTTCTTTCCTCAATTAATGAGTTTCATTTTTCAGTATTAAGTTACCTTCATTTTCAGAATCTGCCACTGAATCTAAAGAAGCTGATGAAGTAGATGATGAATCGTCGTCATCGTCTTCGTTGTCACTATCGTCACTGCTATCGTCATCGGAATCGTCATCGTCCGAATCATCGCTGGAGTCTTCATCCGAAGAATCATCATCAGAGTCGACATCTTCTTGATGGATGGATGTGCTGTTGTTACAAATAATATTGGACGAAGGAGGCAATAATAAGCCTTCTTCAGTCTCATTATCGTTTCCAGAAACTGCAAATGCATTCTCAATAACTGAGACTCTACCTAGAGATTCAACAATGTTATTTAGATTTTCTTCGTCTTTATTCTGAGAGTCTTTCTCCTCTTGAAGGACCATATTTGCAGCATTCTCTAAATCAGGCAATTCTAATCCCAACTCTTCCTTTGCTATTGACACCTTTTAAAATAATAATGATGTACAAGGAAAGGATATTGTTTTCCATAAGCGATTATTTTTCCTATTAATAATTTGATTCCAATAACACAAGAAAGCAAAATTTTTGTCTGTGAAAAGTATATTGACACAAATTTGCTTCAAATTTAACAACGGTAAGCTAACAAACTGTTAAAAGAATTAACTATTATTTCGATTAAGTATTAATCTAACGTTAAAAAACATTTTCTTACACAACTTAAAAAAAAAATTTATTTACTCACTTGTTTAAGGGCATCTGTCAACTTTTTGAGTTTCTCTTCTTTAATTGTTTGAATCCAAACACAATAATCAGTTATATAGAGTTGATTTAGTATGTAATATGGCTCATAATTATTAAACATCGAATGTATCTCGAGCAAACACTTTAGAACTTGCTTTCTTCCTGAAAAAGGAACCAACAACAATGGTTGATCTTACAGTTCATGAACTTTTTATACACTGAAAACTAAATAAACTATAGTAAAAGTAATTTAATAGTATTTTTAAATTTGTAAACAACTTGAGAAGTACAACACCGTCACTCATCACTCAAAAGATGAACATACTACTTAGGTAGCTCTAAATGTTAGTGTAATTAGATATTGGAAAAAAATATATATTCAGAGAAAATTGGTGATTGATATTTATAAAATGGTAATAAATAGAAACTATAGTAAAACCACCGTATATATTAGTAAGTTAGAATTTAGATAGAAACCATAATAAAACCACTGTATACATTAGTAAGTTAGAATTTAGAATTGTTTACAATCAACAGAACCATACTAGCATGATAAATTCATATTACAAGTATTAAAATTATGCTTAACAACCTCTTTAATATTAAATAAAGGGTGGTTTGGAAAGATCATTATGCAGGCAGGAAATTAAAACCTCTTTTAATCTCCAAAGGATTTCAGAATAGATTAATTTTCCTTTGCAAGGAAAAGATTGCAAATCATGCTTTATAATTCGATTTCTTCAGAAAGAATCGATGTGTGTCGTCGATTGCTGAAAAATTCTTGTGACTATCGCTTTATAAAAAAAAAAAGATTTATCCAGTGACGAGAGGTGAATAATTTTAAATAATTGGGACATACGATTTTAACGGTTGAATACATGTTAGATACCCGAACTAGTTGCCGAGTTTAGAAGTGTTACAGAAAATAATAGTAATTATATGATAGCTTCAAGAGTCCGGGTCACGAAACTGCTTCAATACGATAAAGCTCCTCTCAGCATAGTGTGAACAACAAATGCTAAGACCTTTAAGGGGCTGACCTTTTACTTCAATTTAACTTTACATTTCTCTTATCTTTCCACAATTTTCTTATTACTTTTCTTAGTCACTTACACAATTTCTTCACAGAAAGTGATTCGAGAAATAATGAGGTCAAACGTAAGTTGAAGCGCAGGCGAGAGAGAGAGATTTTAACTAAATCAAACATAGACCAATCATATCAAACCTATCACAAGAGTGTCATAATTAAACAACAGGATATTAGGTGACAAATGAAAGACATTAAAATATATACAACTTGGGATGTAAATTGTAAGGAACTAATAGAGGGGCAAGTTTTCCATGGTACATTTAGGCTGGAATAGTTCCTCTATACGATTAAAGAGGATCAACAAAAGTTTAAAGAATGAACCTATTGCTAAAGATTAGAAACAACAAAGCAAGAATTTTAAAATACAATGATGGAGAGCTCTAAGTCACAATTGGCCAACTGAGAAGAGAAAATAGAAAGTATAAATTCTTTAAAATAAATTTTAAATCTCAGTTATAAACAATAAATGAATCACTTTTCTAATTACTGAAAATTATATACGCATTACCCAAAGAGAGAATCTGGATTGTGTCTTGAAGAACTAATAAAGACATTTCGAAGTTTCGCATTAATGGAAATATTAGGGATCTCCTTACAGATGAAACAACAACTTCTTTCAAATTGGAGAAAGTCTAAGAAAAATCAAAAATAATAATAATAATCAGAAAAATAATGCAAATCCTAATTCTATCTAACTTAACTAAGTCGCTTAGAAGCTATTTAGTAGATCACTTTAAAAACTGCAAATATTTTAACACTTACAATAGCGAGTTAGTAAACTATCTCAACTTTAAAAATAGCATCTACCTTCAAAAGAAAAATAAATACAAGCATTATATTTGTATATCTTCTACTTATGAAATAATCTATCCTTCCCTCCCTAATAAAATATATGATAAAAAAAAATTTCTTACATTCAACCATGAGAGTTGGGCACTAAGTTTTCTAATGTTCCAAGCTGATTCTGAACATTTTTCACCCACTGTCACTCTGTGGTCATAGCACCACGAGAAAATAATGTCCACGAGCCCATAAAACACTTGAGATTTGCATCCTTTATCAATAAGAAGCTCTTTACGAGGAAGTTTCAAAAGTGTCTCTTCATCCTGTGAACTATATTCAACTATGAAAAAATAAATAAAAATGAAAAATACATAAGATCAAAGATTAAAATTTAAAAAACACATTATATATCAGTAAAATTAGTACATTTATTTACATTTAATTTACACAATCTAATTTTACTCATTTAAAAGTATTTAGTTTATATTAAAAACAAAATAAAAAAAATGAATAAAAAAAAAAAATGGACGAATGATTCCTTTTATAGGTGAAGTAACTGGAGAGGAAAAAATCCAGTGATCAGTGTCCCAAATTACTTGGAGTCGCTAACGATGAGACGAAGGATATTTATAAAAACGCAAAAAGAGAGGAGAATTAGATATAAAAACCTGAGAAAGAGAATTCAATAGAATGTCTCCAATATAAATGAAACTTAAAATAGACAAAGTATATATACCATAAACAAAATAGTGAAGGTATATAAATAGTTTTTATATCCTCCCACTTTAAGATGTTTTTGAGATGGAGCTTTGTGTGTAGCAATTGATGTCTTAAAGAATCGTTCATTTAATAAAGTTTATTTTCAGGATTGTGATGGTGGCCCCACCGGTACACCCTATCTAAGATAGAACAAAAAACTAAAATTAGACCAAAGAGGGACGAACTGGAAATAAGTAAAAGAATGGAGAATTAAAAGGAGAAGAATGAACTGAGGTAGAAATGTACCTGAGGAGACTGCTAATGAAAAGCAGGCATAGGGTGAGAGATAAGATTATGAGAAAAAAACAACTCTATTAAGAAGGAAGAAGTTGCACCATCAACTGCAGATAAGATTTATGGAATGATTTGAAGGAGAACTGCTAAGTATGACTGAGCAAAGTTAATGGAGAGAACCTGAAGGAAGGAAGCTTAAAAAGCAGCAGTGAATAACATATCCTTCAAAATTTCAAGCACATATCAAGAGCCACCACCAAAGACTCTCCATAATCCATAATACCAGACCATAAGTTAGATAGGAAAAGGAAATCACCAATAAAATTCAAGCGTTGAAAGCCATACTGATAATTAGAAAGGAAATGAAATTTCAGGTGATCCATGAAATGAGAATTAAAGATTTTACGATCTTAGGCAGAATGTAGGTAAAAGGTATAGGGCGATAGTTATAAGGTTAAGAACCACAGCTCCTCTTAAGAAATGACTGATCATAAGCGAGCTTACAACAATGAGAAAAAGTGCTAGCATGAGGTAGAGGGTATAGCTGAACGAGAGCTGATGCCAGCTTAGGATCATACTACTTTAAGCCACAGGAAACCAGAGTTGAACCAGGAGAATCGTTGGAAGAGAGACAGGAGTAATTTCCTCACAAACCTACACAGGGGTTGCACTACCCCGTCACGGATTTTGAATAAATTTGGAATTTAGGGTTATGTGCCGTAAATTCACTTGCGTAAAATATCCGTAGGACTTACAGTTTTTGATTTACGGGGGATTCAAACTTAACCCACGATTTTCAAAGCCGTGTAACTTTATTATTAAGATAACCTTAATAAAATATATCATTAAAATAAGCTAAGAGAGACAAATTCATTGATACTAAAATCATTTTAATATGATAAACCTAAAAAATAATGGTAAATATATTTTTCTCCAACATTTTGCCTTCCTGTGGCCATTAAAAATTGGAAACTTTTCAGTTTCATTTTACATTGATCTTTTACCTATTGTACAGATCATAAAAACAGTGGGTCAAAAGAATATTTTAAATATATATATATATATATATATATATATATATATATATATATATATATATATATATATATATATATATATATATATATATATATATATATATATATATATATATATATACCCTCTTCCTTTTTCAATTTGTAAAACATAGGTTCAAAATGTAGACTTGGCAGAATTACATCTTGATCATAAAGGTCAGCTAAATAATGGTCTTCATCAAAGGACTCCTCTTCAACTTGCAGTCTTTCTTTTCTTCTCTCGCATCCTGGTTTATTATCTGGATCTTTAATATCAACAAGGCATGAAAGCTCTGACTGGAATATATATATATATATATATATATATATATATATATATATATATATATATATATATATATATATATATATATATATATATATATATATATATATATATATATATATATATATATATATTTAAAAGGCAAGAACATGTCGCATTTTCAGTTTCTTTCCACAGGGAGAAACTGAAAATGCGACATGCTATTGCCTTTGATATATATATATATATATATATATATATATATATATATATATATATATATATATATATATATATATATATATATATATATATATATATATATTATATATATATATATATATATATATTACATTTATAATGCAATTTGTTTGTAAAACTATTTTTAAATGACCTATTTATATGACCTTTATTAGTTTGTTTCCCACTTTAGTTATCCTATTAAACTACTCTCTTTTAACAACCAAATGACATAACTACAAAAATGAAATAAATAAATAAATAAATTTAATAAACAAACATATCTTTCTATTGGAGTATTCATATAAACTTAAGATGCATTAACCTTTTCCAGAAATGTACACACTGTAATATTAACGTCCTTTTTTAAAAAAATTACTAAATAAATCCAAATATACAAAAATAAAATACGAAATTAAAACAAGTTTTAGAAACATGAATTCGGTTCTTGCTTTGTCACTTTTTCAAGTGACAAAATAAAATGACATAATCAAGGTAAAAAAAAAAAAAAAAAAAAAAAAAAAAAAAAAAAAAAAAAAAAAAAAAAAAAAAATTTAGAACTACGAAAGAGAATTAATAAAGCATGACAATATTATCATACGACACCAAATTCATAAAAATGAAAATGAACACAAACTTACAGTTAAAGATGAAAATACATTATTATACATATTTGCAAAGCCATATTTAAATCCTTCAGATGTATTTTCTTCTGGTAATTTTTGTTCAATGAAGAATTCAAGTTCATCATCATCATCTCTTTCATTAGAAACAAAATCTATGGAGATAAATAAATCAAACTTGTATATATATATATATATATATATATATATATATATATATATATATATATATATATATATATATATATATATATATATATATATATATATATATATATATATATATATATATATATATATATATATATATATATATATAAATATATATATAATATATCTAGAAATGGACTTTTCTTACCGGTAAAAAATCTAACTACACTTAAAATTTCAGCAGAATCAGCTGAAAATTAAAAACAAATTTTTGAAACTGGACTGTACCCTTAAGTATAATTTGCCATTTTAACACCGGTTTTCCCTGATTTTTAGCTGGGGCCAGGGTTGGCTGGGGCCAGGGCCCCATTCAGTTCATATATATATATATATATATATATATATATATATATATATATATATATATATATATATATATATATATATATATATATATATATATATATATATATATATATATATATATATATATATATAACCTAAACATATAGACTACAGTAAAAAGATTCTCATTAAAAAGCTAGACTTACCGCCTGATAAAACTTCCATAATAGGCTGCTTGACATTACTTGCTCCTTTTGGTGTAAGTAAATCTGTTAGCATATCTAAACCAGGAAAGAATTCACCAAATGTCTGTTTCATGCAAGTAACTAAATAAGATCCTTGGTCCGCATCATAACTTGCCTTATGAACTTCTTTTTCACTGTCGATCAGTTTTCCAGGAAGATTTAACCTTTTTAAGTTAAAAATATATTACAGCTATGAGCGAAGTATAATTTATGGAAGATGGAATCTATTAATTAAATTTCACTAATAAGTCAAATAATTTTGTTTGAAAAATTTTAAATTATAATGACTGAAAAGTGAAAATATCATATTCAATTTACTTTAAGATTTGATGAAGCAAAACTGGTTTTTGGAAAAAGAAAGCTAATGCATATGAAAAAGGCAACATGATGCAATCACTGCTACAGACGAAGAAAAGTAAAGTTTAGTTAGAAAAAATAATGTCTAATGTAAACTTTAAATCTCTTTCCTACTGACCAAATCACAATAGTAAAGTTAATTACAAACTATTAAATAAATCAAAGTGAATCTACTTAAATATAAATTAATAAACAAACAATTATTAATAAGAATAAATTTTTATTAATACTTTACCTTAAGTAATATGGTGAAGAATAAAATATAAAAATGTTTTCATCAATATTAATTTCTGTATCTGTTAATCTTGCAAAGGGGGCATAAATAGTTACAGATACTTCACTTTCAGTTTGTGATAATTTAAACTTTGGAGTCAACATTTTATTCTTTGTTTTTTTTTTATTTACAGTTCAAATAATTTCAATAAACTATATATATATATATATATATATATATATATATATATATATATATATATATATATATATATATATATATATATATATATATATATATATATATATATATATATATATATGCAGAACCTGTACATAAATTTGTGTCTAGCTCCAAAATTTTAAAATTGTCTGGCTCTAACATTTCAAAATTATCCAGATCTACCTACAACTCTAGCTTCAACACTTCATGATTAACCAGCACTGATTAAACCAATTCAAAATAATCCAATCTCAACTCTGATTTACACACAAAATTATTAATCCTGGGTTACAAAATTTATGATTTAATGAAAAAGATTATTCCTTACTAACTCCTTTATTTTCCAATTATAAAATCAATAAATAAAAAAAAAAAAAAATTAAATATAATTTAATTTCTTAAAAGTGTAAAGTTATTTTAATTCTCTCTCTCTCTCTATCTCTGTCTGTCTGTCTCTCTCCCTCTACAGTTAATTGTATTTGAGGTTTGGTAATAGGGTCTTTCAAGGGAAAAAAAAATTTTCTTCATATATCGAAACTATGAAGATGAATTAATCTCAAATAATTTTTTTCTATTTTAATCATGCAGCGGAAAACTATTTTGTAAACTAAAAACATTATGAAAAAAAAAAAAATTACAATTTAAATAATTACCACTATTTTTAATTACTTAACCTAGCAAAATTGGGTCTTTACTAATTAAATATTATTATAAATATAATATATAAATAAAGAAAATTCCTTTATCTCTTCAATTTATGCAATTCACTTTATTTTGTAATATTTGGTTTGTAGTTTTGTACATTTAAAATATTTTTTTTTTTTTTTTTTTTTTTTATTTTATTAATGCTGATGCAAAACCTTCAAGTTAAAATACACCATTGAAGTCATACAATGTATTAAATAATTGTATTTATTACTTTGTTAATTTTTTTTTTTTTTAGTGTTTTTAATGTATAAAATCATTTTCCTTGGCTCAAATTATCAAAAAAAATAAATTCAGATCAATGTCTTTTGTAATTTCGATATTTAAAGAAAAAAAAACCTATTTCGTATCTGTTAAATTACCTATTATCCTGAGATTTTATATCTTGATGCAAAATATTACATTCATCTTATTGAATAAATATTGCTGTAGGTCTTAAACTGGGCCTTCCATTACTATTTATGGTAATTCTAGCATTCACAGTTGCTGAAACTAGGAACATACGCGTTGCGAGTTTACTGGAACTACGCGTATTGAAAAATAACAAAGCCAATAAGTCTCTAGTACAACAAGGCTACTAGTATATTGTTGTTTCAGTAACCTGGTCTCATATGAAAAAATACTACTGTAAATGCTATAATTACCACTATTTTTAACTACTTCTTATTTACTAATTGCTACAGTGCTAATTAAATCTATTTGAGGGAATTATTTAGAAAATTCCTTTTCACACTCACATCCTTGTCCTTCAGTGTCTCATTAATGTCAGATGTATTTTATACTGTGCAAGTACCTCATTTTCTTTCTTTTTTTATATTAGTTTTTAGAGAATCCTTATTTTCTATCCATAAGTGCTCTAACACCTGCTGCACAATATTCTTAACACTATTTTTACATAGATCTGATTCTCGTACTTTAAGTAAAATAAGTCAGCCTCTACATTCACACAAACAGCATAAAACCATCTTTAACAAATATCACAAGTTCCAGAAAATATTAGGAATTTAATTTATTCCACAAATATATTTATTATATATATATTATATATATATATATATATATATATATATATATATATATATATATATATATATATATATATATATATATATATATATATATAATATATATATATTATATTATTATATAAATTTTTAAATTTTTTTAATTAAATTTTTGCTAACTTGACAGACGTACAAAAGTCGGTTGATAAATACAAATACTGTGGGAAAAAACAAATTTTTTCCTTAAAAACTTGAAAAACTATAAAACAAAAACAAAATTAATAAACCTACTTATTGATACTATGAACGAGAAAGTTCTCTTGTTATTTTTCGTGTTCTGTTTATGAAAAAAATTCCTAGACTTTAACTAAAAAAAAAATTAAAATAAAAATTTTCTAACTCGAGTGTACAACTTTTGCCAACTGTCCATAGTTATTGCTGTTTTCTAGTATGCCAGGTAGCTGTAATTATTTAGAATTATTGTTTTAGCGATATCGGAGCCAAATTATTTTCATTTTCAAATTTAAAAGAATAAAAAAAAATTAGAGTTGATAACATAAAGTTTAAGATACCAATGCACGTCACAAAAACATGGTTTAGAAGTTCTTGCTAATCTACAACTAAATTCATTTGTTCTGTGAATTTACCTCCTACCTCTACCAATCATCTCAAATTTTTCGAATATCTATATAAAACCTTTTATATACTCGTACTTTCACTATTTTATCTAGTGAATATACTTTATATATTTTAAGTTTTCTTTTATATTGGAGAAGTTCTCCTTTATAGAGGTTTGTAAAGTTGGTTTGTTTTTGTGTCGATATGGTACTCAACAATTTGCCACCTAAACAAGCTGCCGGTTTTCAAATAGACACTTTTTCAAATTTAACGTCGCGTTCAGACGTTTTAATAAAATGTATTTTATTTATTTGTTTATTTATTTATTTATTTATTTTTGACTTGTTCGTAACAAGTCTTCAAAGTTCAAAATTAAAAAGTATGAGGTTATATATTATTTTTATTCACCTCTTTCTTACTATCTTTTCAATTGACTTCTATTCAAAAATATAACTAACATTCTATATATATATATATATATATATATATATATATATATATATATATATATATATATATATATATATATATATATATATAATATATATATATATATATATATATATATATATATTTATATATATATATTATATATATTCTAAAAAATATTTTATTATTATTTATTTATATATAACAAGTCTTCAAAGTTCAAAATTAAAAGGTATAGGTTATATATTTTTATTCACCTCTTTCTTATATCCTTTTCAATTGATATCTATTCAAAAATATATAATATAATTCTATATTATATATATATATATATATATATATATATATATATATATATATATATATATATATATATATATATATATATATATATATATATATATATATATATAGAAACCTTCGATAGAGTCTGGCACAAAGCTTTGATTTCCAAACTTCCCTCTTTCAAAATCTATCTTTCTTTCTGTGACCTTCTTTCTGATTTTCTTTCCGGTCGTTCTATAGCAGCTGATGTAGACGGCCATCGTTATTATTTAAATCTATAAATAGTGGTGTTCCTCGAGGATCTGTCCTATCCCCAACTCTTTTTCTAATTTTCATTAATGACCTTCTCTCTATTATTACTTCGTCTCCTATTCCGAAGACTCCACCCTTCATTACACCTATTAATTTGAAAGACGCCCATCCCAATAGCAGTTAATTGACGCAAGAAGGATGGCCTTGGAGCAACTGACCTCTGATCTTTCACGTATTTCAAATTGGGGCAGAGAAAACATGATTGATTTCAATACCTCAAAAACTCAATTCGTCCATCTTTCTACTCGGCACAATCTTCCGCACAACTATATCATCTTCTTCGAAAACACTCAACTCAAACCTTCATCTGTCCTCAATATTCTAGGTGTTTCTTTTTCTCGTGATCTTTCTTGGAAAGAAAAAAAACAACAAGCTTCTTTCAGCTTTTAAATATAGCTTCACAACAAAATTAAAAATGGAATTCTCCAAATATCTTTCAAGAATAAGATTGATGACCTTTCGGTTGGTCACCACCGCGTGCCAATTTATTTACCCGAGTCTGACTGTACGATGACATTTACTGTTTACGTGACTGATTGATTGATAGAAGGGACATACCAGAATTTATCCCTATCATTATAAATTCTTCACTCTACATGTGAAGCACCAACACTAAATACCCACTTTGTTAATAATTTTTCAAAATTTATAATCTTAACTTTTGTCTTAACATTTTAAAATAAATCATTCGTCTTCTAACATCCTGCATCCAAGCTCAGATGATGTCCGAAGTTGGCGGACGAAACCGGTCAGCAAATAGAAATCAAAAAACAAAATCTTTTGCAAAAATTGGAAGAGAAAATTTAACGAATATTAAAGTAAAGCTGAAGAAAACTATTTAGATTTGGGGGAACTTTATATATATATAATATATATATATATATATATATATATATATATATATATATATATATATATATATATATATATATATTATATATTATATATATTATATATATATATATATATATATATATATATATATATATATATATATATATATATATATATATATATATATATATATATATATATATATATATATATATATATATATATATATATATATATATATATTATATATATATATATATATATATATATATATATATATATATATATATATATATATATATATATATATATATATATATATATATATATATATATATATATATATATATATATATATATATATATATATATATATATATATATATATATATATATATATATATATATATATATATGAATCAAATTTAAAAAATCATGATTTTTTAAAAAAAATTTCAGTTACTCTTTTTTATTAGTAAGCTTATTCATTTAAGTAATAATTAGTGAGTAAATTATTTAATTAATTTAATTTTTTAATTTTAAAAAGTAGGTTACTTAAATTAAAATTTTCTTTAATTATAATTTTAATATATATATATATATATATATATATATATATATATATATATATATATATATATATATATATATATATATATATATATATATATATATATATATATATATATATATATTTTATTGAAAATGACGAAAATGCGATTGATAGACCAATTCACTTTATTTAAATTTTAAACTTTAAAGAAAATAAGTAAACTATATTATATTATTATTTTTAAGAATATGTTATGGTTCTGTGCTGTTTTTTAATTTTTTAATTATATTATTAAGATAAATATTAAAATAAAAAAAATAGTTATTTTTAGCGTTGCAACTCTCAGCACTTAAATTTTGAAGAAAATTAAAACACTAATTTCTATAATTAGAAAATAAGTAAACAGAGACAGTTAGAGCTTTGAATAGAATATTAAATGTAAACGAATTGATTCAATTGAATCAATTATTAAAATTAAAAATTTAACATGAAAAAAAAAAAAAAAAAAGGATTTGTGATAAATTGCTGAATGCTGACACATTTAAACCCTAAAGCATTTTATTCTCTCCTTTTTTTTTTTTTTTTTTTTTTTTTTTTTTTTTTTTTTTTTTTTGCATAGTTATATGGAACAAGTTAGCTGCAATAAACTTTTTTGAATAAATTTATATTTATAAATAATAGATAGCTATATTTATTTTTTGCTTTTTTTAATCGAATGGAATTTGTAATTAATAAGAGTTGTTGCATTACGGTCGTACTAGTACAGATTGAAATATGTAAATAAATAAATATATAAATAAAAATGGTAATTAAATTTAAAAAAGTATTTCAATTGAAATTTTAAAATTAGAAAATTTTAAATAACTCACCCGCCTTTTACATTAAATATCTAAAGCCAGAATTCAATAATAAGAGTGTTGCAGGTTTCAATAATTTAGCAAAAAATATTGTTAGACGTTGATTAAATTTTTTCCCCAGCTCGATAAAATACTTAAATTTATATTAATTTTTATTTAATTTCTTCTTTTAAGATCTCTTATGATATTTTGAACTTTAAAGTGACGTTATTTTTTAAAAAAATTAAAAAAAATAAAAAATTAAAAAAATCAATAAAATGAATAAAATCAAATATATCATGATTTTTTGTAAAACATCACAAAAAAATCAACTAATTTATTTAATTTGATTTTTTTATGCCAACCCTGTAATTTATTATTATTATTATTATTATTATTATTATTATTATTATTATTATTATTATTATTATTATTATTATTATTATTATTATTATTATTATTTTAATTAAAAAATTTTTTAGATAAAAATTAATTAAAAGAAATAATTAAATAGTTGAAAATAATTGCCAGTTTTTTTTTGGGGTGGGGGGGATTGAAACATGCAATAAATTTTAAAAGTCTAAAAAAATGAAAACTATGAAGTTTTTTTTTTTTTTTGTATTTAATTCAATTTTTATTGCAACAAAAAAACTGCTTCTAAAAGGTAAAAATATTCACCAAGAATTCAAATAAATAAACAAAAAAGCCTACTAGCAATTTGCTTCAAGTGTCTAGAGTCTACCAGACTGAAACGATAGAATTATTATTATTATTTTTATTATTATTATTATTATTATTATTATTATTATTATTATTATTATTATTATTATTATTATTATTATTATTTTTATATTATATTTATATTATTATATATTATATATATATATATATATATATATATATATATATATATATATATATATATATATATATATATATATATATATATAATATATATATATATATATATATATATATATATATATATATATATATATAATATATATATATATATATATATATATATATATATATATATATATATATATATATATATATTATATATATATATATATATATATATATATATATATATATATATATATATATATATATATATATATATATATTATATTATTATTATTTTTTTTTTTTTTTTTTTTTTTTTTTATTTTTTTATTATTATTATTATTATTTATTATTATTATTATTATTATTATTATTATTATTATTATTATTATTATTATTATTATTATTATTAAACATTTTCCTCCATGAAGCCCTCTGCAAAGAGGTGTGTAAGGAATGAATATTGCTTAAGGAGAATTTTCGTTTTTATTCAGTTGAATGTTAATTCCTTTTACGGTTTTAAAACAATCTAACAACTGTAGACAATGGTCAACAATAAAGAATATTTTGAATAGATATTGTATTTCTTGTAATTAAAATTAATAAAAATATGATGAAATGTTAGAATGTTTCAAATTTGCTTATAAAGTTTATTTCTTTAAGGCATAGCTATGAGTACGGGAATCTTTTATTTAAGTTACTTCAGTATTGGATCAGGCTCCGCGCCCCTCCCCCCGCCCCCAGCCCCTCCAGGCCCCAGCAATAGCTCTTGATCCATTTAAACTTACGATATTATTATTTAAGGGTTTTGAAATTTAGGATGTATAATGAAAAATAATGTTTGTCACTAATTAGGTTATTTTCATTTATTATTTCAAATATTAAAAGTAATTTATAGTAAAAATAAATTTTGTTCATTCCTGAGCAACCTGAAGCTTGCAGCTCCACACACAGCATTCTCAGCTCCTGCTCATGATAAGAAGTCACAACCGTTTTTATGAGTAATCATGAATGATCAATTGCAACAAAATGGGTTTTAACAAAGTAAGAATCAGTAAAAATAGACAACTTTATTTCATATATATATATATATATATATATATATATATATATATATTATATATATATATATATATATATATATATATATATATATATATATATATATATATATATATATATATATATATATATATATATATATATATATATATATATATATATATATATATATATATATATATATATATATATATATATATATATATATATATATATATATATATATATATATATATATATATATATATATATATATATAAATTATATATTATATATTTTAAAAACAAATTTTCACTCAAGAAATATAAATGATTTATTTTACAATAGAAAATTAGTCATTGTAAAGAGCTTATAAATATGATACAAAAAAGTAATTGTCGTATTTGTTATTGTTATTATCATTATTATTAAAATAGTTTTATTGCAAAATATACTCTTATTTAGTATTATAAACAATAAATTTTTTATTATTATTATTATTATTATTATTATTATTATTATTATTATTATTATTATTATTTATACTTTACATTATGCATTCAAAACTTATACTAATATTTAAAAATTTGCAGTAAGAAAACTAAAAAAAAAATTTTTTTAAATAAAAAAATAAAAAAATAAAATTTACAAAAATACGATAAGTCATAATTAAAAAGTAGAACATATAAAAAAAACGAACATGAGTGTGATGATGCTGTAGACTACTTTTCCTGAAGACGATTGGGGGTATTTCCCATGTTTTCCAATTTCTAAAAAAAATTTAAAAAATGATTATTGCCAGGCGTACGATTCTTGCGAGGCTTAGAAAGAGGTAAAATTTATTTCGGTTATAAAGTTTTTATATTTATTTTTTATTTCCAATTTTTCTTACCTAAAATTTCATAAGGATTTCAAAATACAATCATTTTTAATGTAATGTAAAGTATGCAGTATTATTATTATTATTATTATTATTATTATTATTATTATTATTATTATTATTATTATTATTATTATTATTATTATTATTATTATTATTATTATTATTATTATTAATAACATTATTATTAATAACTATTTTTGAAAGTTTGGCAGAGAGTGAAATAGAGGAATTAAATAAACGTGTTTTAGGCCTTAGGGATTGGCCAAAACTTGGTGATGGAAAAGAGACTTGAAATAATGACCTTTGGGGTATGAACAGGAAACAGAAAGTATAAGTGAAGAACATTTAAAGGTTAATGTTTTAATTATATTTTAATGAGTAAGGTATGTTGGACGTGATAAAGATGCTGAAAGGAGGATTCAATTGGGAAGAGATGAAAGTTCAGTTGGAAAAGAGTGATAAAAGTTCCTTCACGAAGTATAAATCTCGAGAGTTGTTTTATAGGTATTGTGAAAACCATTGATAAGTAGAGATTATTCAAAATAAAGTGTTTTAATCAATGAAGGTGACCAAGATTTAAAGATAAGCTTTTAAAAGCTGCAAATGAGATTAGAAAAAGGTTGAAGACGAGATGAAAGAAAGTTAATGGGGGGAAAAGAATAGATTTGCAGATTATCCTGAAACAATATCAATTTTTATCTCATTATGAAAGGAAGACATGGAAAACATTAAAAAAAAGTAGTTTAACTGGTCAAACCAGAAAGAAGCGTATTAAAGTAAAAAAAAATAAAGAATAAGAAAAAATGAGGAATAATAAATTAATAAAAATTTAATATGAGATAGTATATTGTTCAAAAAAAATGTTTATGTTTAATATAGAAGGGGAGATATTACAAAAGACTATATAGAGAAATTAATAGATGAGAAATGTTAATCCTGACATTCTGTTATTATAGTGTAAAGAGTATATTTAGAATTCGAAAACATTCTAAAAATCAATTATTATAAGAGATTATTGTATATTTAATATAAAATAAAAACCTTCTTCTCAAATGCCCATTATTTTTCAAAATAAATAAATAAATAAAAACAATCGTTAACATTTAAAGCCTATATTTTTAATAATCCATGCTGATAAGTTGTAACATATTCTGGATTTGTATGAACATCGTATTCGCAGACAAAAGATAAAGTTGGAGGAGGAGGATTTGGAATAGCATCGTCGCATTTTGCACTTGAAAAGTAGAGACGACCAAGGGAATAGGTTAAGAATCCACATGTCAATGCGTTGGCTTCGTCGTTCATTCGAATGAAAGAAATCTTCCATGCTTCCTCTCCGTCAACTCCAGTGAAAAGACTTGCTTCCTTTTTTATTATTCCAATCCAGAAGGAGCCTTTTCCTTCTGTAAATAAATATATAAATAAATAAATAAATAAATAAAAAAGATTCTAAAAATTATTAAAATCATAGTAGTTCCATCATAAACGAAATATTTTCTATTCCTTTCTTTCCATCATATATATATATATATATATATATATATATATATATATATATATATATATATATATATATATATATATATATATATATATATATATATATATATATATATATATATATATATATATATATATATAGCTCTTAGACATTTCAGTGAATCTTTTGCTGTCACTCAGTACATATCGAAAACTTTAGATATAGAGTCTGGCACAAAGCTTTCATTTGCAAGCTTCCTTCTATCGGAACCTATCCATATCTTTCATTTCCTTTCCGGTTCTATAGCATCAGTTGTAGACGAAATATTTCATCCATTTAATCTATCAATATTAATGTTCCTTGGGGTTATGTCTTATCCCAGGTCTTCTTTTTCTTTTCATTAATGGAATTCTATTTGTCACTTCACTTCATTACTTTTCCACTCTTATGCCACCGATTCCTCTATTCAATATTCCTTTCAATTTGAAATCGTTCTTTCGGACAGCAAATAACTTGGGGTAAGAAAGTGGCCAAAAATCTGCCGACTGCTACTTTTCTAAAAGTTCTAATTGGTGCAGAGGAAATAAGTTTTCTCAAAGTCTAAAAACCTCATTTTCTTCATCTGCCTGCTCGATATAACCTTCCGCTCAACTCATCACCGAAAACATACACTTCAAACCTTCCTCTGTCCTTAATTTTTTTGGTTTTTATTTTTTTCTGAAAAAATCATATTGTTTCTCTCACTAAATACGTTTTAAAGAGTTTAGGTGTTATGAGGCGCTTTCTTCACTTCACCTTTATTGCTTGTTATATTTCGTTTCTCTTCTATGATGCTTCCACTTATGCGACTGTTCTTTAAATTATGGTGTCAAGGGTTTTTCACCTTATCAACCCTCCTGCCCAAACTGATTCTTTATCCAGTAACCTTCCTGCCGTCGAACTGTTGCATCACCCTCCTTATTCTATCACTATCACAACATACACTATTCTTTGGAACACTCTATGTATACCTCCTCTTTTGAGAAGGACTTCTAATCAGAAACATCTTTCCGCACAGTCTTATCATTTCTCTGTTCAGCTCTCTGTTTCCAGACTCTGTCGCAATACTCACTCTTAAGGGTATATCACCGGTAATGTTTGGAACACTCTTTCATTTTATATTTTTCCAACTTCCTTTAATTGCACATTTTCAAACGCAACAAATCTGGTCATGTCATATATGAATAAGAGATTCCTTTTCTCTCAACTCTGGTGGAAACTATGCAGGTCTTTGACCTTTAACTACCTGAACTTTATATATATAT